>VZZY01013817.1:0-10800 GCA_013400335.1 Eurystomus gularis
CTTGTTGAACCTCATGAGTTTCAAATGGGCCCATTTCTCAAGCTTGCCCAGATCCCTCTGCATGGCAACCCATCCATCGTGCCTGTCAACTGCACCACTCCTTTTGGTGTCATATGCAAACTTGCTGAGGGTGCATTTGATCTCACTGTCCATGCCATCGATTAAGACGTTAAACAGTACAGACCTCTGAGGGAGACCAGTTGTTACTGATCTCCATCTAGACATTGAGCCATTGACCACTGCCCTGTGGATGCGACCACGCAACCAGCTAATCATCCATTGAACAGGCTACCCATCAAACCTGTATCTCTCCAGTTTAGAGAGAATGATGCTGTGGGGGACCATGTCAAAGGCCTTACAGAAGTTCAGGTGCGTGACATCTGTAGCTTTTCCCTTGTCCACTGATACAGTCACTCCATCATACATTTGCTCTCACAAGGAAGTCTCCCCTTCAGTTGCTTGCAGCCAGTGCTCTGCAGCCCAGTGCCGTACTGTTGGACTCCCAGTGCTGTGGGAATAGGCACATAGCAGTGAGCTGCTTATCTGTATCATCCCAGTGAACAAGATCCTCTCTTCCTTCACCAAACTTGCCCAGAAATAAGGGCTGGACAGGTTTCTAAACAAGTGTGAACCACAGGAGCACTAGGAAACATTCTTATCTTCCATTTTGGATCAGTGTCTTTCCCAAAGTGAGAGCTCACTGTCTGGCTGTTGCAATGCACCAGGAAATATTCCTCTCTCACAGCTTCTGAACCTCTCTTCTCTGAGAGCTCACATCCTTATGGTAGCTCAAAACCACACCACCTAATCTCTGTATACCACCCACACATCTTGTCACTGCTGCCACTTGGCATAAAACAATGCACCAGCATGAGTCACAGCTGTAGGGCTTTATGGACACACAACATGAGTCATGACATAGAGAACCAGGGACTTCCAGCAAGAGTTACAGCAGTTTTACATGAGGACCAAAGACAGTGTGGCCTGAGGCGTAGGAGACTAGCACCCTTTGGGTCTGAAGAGAACTTCTCATGTGCAGTCAAGGGATTTTGTGCTCAAGATGGGTTATGGGCCTGCACCACTACAGCAAACACAAAAGGAAGCATAAACGTCTCTATAAAATGAGTTATGCCAATGTATTGCCGAGAGTAGACAGCAGTGGGCTGCAGGGATGGCTTCTTTGAGGAGAGGTCAGAGGTTGTCCTGTGCTAGGCGGGACTGGTTCCAGTCTGAGCTAAAATGAACCCACTGCTGGCCAGAGGTAAGCAGTCCATCAGTCAAGCTGGTGGTACCTCTGGGAAAATATATTTAAGAAAGGATAAAAAAATCTCTTACAAGTTTTTAGAGAAAGGAGTTAAAAAATGTGAGAGAAGTGGTCTTGCAGATATCAAGGCCAATGAAGAAGATGGGGAGGAGGTGCTCCAGGTGCTGGAGTAGTGGCTTCACTGCAGACTGTGGTGAAGACCATGAGGAAGCAGGTTGTCCCCTTACAGCCCATGGCAGAACATGCTGAAGTAGATATCCACACTGCAGCCTGTGAAGAACCCCACACCACAGCAGGTGGACATGCCCTAAAGGAAGCTGCAGCCTGTGGAGAAGAGTCCACATAGGAGCAGGTTTTCTAGCAGAACCTTCCAGCCCATGGGGGATCCATACTGGAGCAGTCTGTTCCTGAAGGACTGTATCCCATGGGAGGGATCCATGCTGGAGCAGCCCATGGAAAGAACCCACATTGGAGAAGTTTGTGGAGGACTGTATCCTGTGGGATGGATCTCTCACACTGGAAGGAGAACACTGTGAGAAGGAAAGAGCAGCAGAGAGGAACTGCTGTCTGACAACAAACCCAATTCCTCATCCCCTTGTGCTGCTTGTGGGGAGGAGGTAGAAGAGTCAGGAGTGAAGGAGTGAAGTCGAGCCTATAGTGGTAGAGGCAAAGTTGTCTTGGTTTTTGGTTTTGTTTCTCTCCATCCTGCTCTACTTCTAATTGGCAATAAATTAATTTTCCCCAAGCCAAGTCTGTTTTGCATGTGATTGTACTTGGTAAGCCTGTCTTTACCTCAACCCATAAGCCTTTCCATCTTGTTCTTTCTTATGATGTCAACCCATTGCAGCCAATAGTTATTACTTGCATGAACCATCAGAAAAATATTGTTGATGTTTAGATACAGGGGTAGCAACATACTTCTTTTCTGTGGTTCAGAGAAATCCATGGACATCTTTTGTCTTTTGGAAATTCCTTGCAAAAGTGGCAGCAAGCAAAGACTTCTAACTTGGCTAAACCGCTAATGTCCTGTACTAGCCTGTAGCTCTGTATTGCTATACAAAGAACCATCTAGAGTAATTTTCTTCTTCTTTTTCCTACCTAATTTAACATCTAGATTAATTTCCTACTTCTTTTGGCATGGCAGAAATCCATGACCATATTTCATTGAGTGTGGATTTTGTGTCATACAATGATGAAAGTCAGATACTTCTGTATTTCTACTGCTCATCTGAACAACATTAAAATTAACCACTTTAGGTAAAGCTAATCAGAATAAATTTGATTTTACAGACAGCAATATATTTTTCAAAATGCCTAGAAAACTTCCTTAGCGGAAGAAACTTATCTCCAAAATTTCTTAAAGAAGGCAGCACTGAAATTACTACAGCAATAATCTCAGCAAGTGTACAGCACTACCTAGTCAGCATCAGACGATGTGACGCAACTAGTTGATACACTACCCCTCTGTTTCCAGTGTATTCTGCAAGCCCATGTCCATGTGTAGGTCACTGTAAACATGCAGAAGTCCTGCAGAAGTAAAAAACTATAGATTACCTCCTGCTGTTCTCATTTGGACACTCACTTAAGAGACTCAAGCAGATGTTCATGGGAGTAGGCCTGTTGTGTGATTGATCACAGGAGCTGTGTTTTATTAGATGTTCCCAAAGGCCCTATGGGGGCTATCTCCTCTTCTCTTCCTGCAATCAGATGGCAGCGGGCTGTTAGCTGGGGAAGAATGACACTGCGTCATGAGGGCTGAACAGGCAGCATCTTGCCACAGGAGAGAAAGCCATCCTGGTTTAATTAATAGGAAAGAAATATTTGGGGTTGTTTGAACAAACCAGAATCTTACAAAGGCACTTGGGCTGACCCTATGTGAAACATCAACATGCCATATCTCAGACAAACTGAAAGCTTCCTGATGTAATGCTGTTTTGTAGAAACCGCACTTTCTATTGTACAACTGTTTTTAAAACCATGACTAGCTTCTTTGGCCAAGAAGAATCTGTCAGTTTCTTGCTCATGACTCTATATTTCAAATGCTGTAAACATCAGCTTTGTCTTGGAATATAATATCACTTTAAGATTCTAATTAAAGCCAACAAAAGCTGAGAGTCCTCAGCACAGGCCTTTTAATTTTAGATTAGCCAAGTCATCAATTTGAAACAGGAACAGATCAAATAAATATGACAAAGTAGAAATGAAAAATTGTCTTTTAGAAATACTCTGCCATTTATTCAAAACAGACCAAGCAGAACACCTGACTCCTTAGTATAGAACAGTAGTTGGGGCAGCTCCATTAGGGGAAATTGATTTCAGCAGAGATGGTCTTGGAAAAAAAAAAAGTAATTTCCAAAAAAAGTCATATGGAAGCACTTGTTATTCCCCCCTCTTCCTTTTCTAATCTGCTTCAGGAAAAGAAATCTTTCAGGAGCAAGATCTTAAGCATAGCTTCCTTGTGTCTGCTTCCAATGGAATTTTTCATGATCTACTTCTGATTAAAGGATCTGTTCCCATCAGGTTTACACAAACACCACAATTCATGGTTTCTAGATTATAGCTCTAATTCCTTTGGCTACTATTGCTTTCATTGTTATTCTTCACCTCCTGTAAAAGAAATCACTATTTCACACGTTAATGTCCAAATACATTTAAAAGCATTGCACCAGGAGGAAAGAAAAATTGTGATCTCAAAGTCATTGAAAACAGGATTACTACTAAAAGCTAGATCTCCATTGCTTCCCTTTATATATAGCTACTTCTGTCTGTGAAAAGGTGTTATAGTTTGTCTTTTTAGTCACCGAGTCTGTTTCTGTAAAGAGCCGGTGAGGAGCCTTTTCTAATTCATTAATATTTAGAGCATTGCTGAATTCAGTTTCAATTTCAGTGGCTGGTAAAGAGGTCTTGGGAGGTCAAATATTTTCTTGGTCATGTAAGCAGAGATGAATTTGGGTAGAAAACCAAAACTGAAAGTAGGGTGATCAGACTTCTGCTTTGACAGAAAATGAAATCTCAGGCTCAGGAAAACAGAATCAAGCTGATTGTCATGACATTTCAAGAAATCCAAGTTCACATTGTAGAATTACTTGGGCTTCATGTAGCAACCTTCAGTAAATCCTTACATGTCTCTGTAAATACAAGAGAAATGAAACTATACTTCATTCACCCCTTTCCTGCTTTGCCTTCTTGTCTGTCCTGCCTCTATATATCATACGCTTCTTAGGGAGGACAAATGTAATTTGTTTTCTTTAGAAGTCTCACAAAACCACTGAATGGTTGAGACTTGAAGTGACCTCTAGAGGTCACCTGTTCCAACTCCCCCACTCAAGCAGAACCACCTAGTGCAGGTTGCCCGGAACTATGTCCAGACAGCTTTTTAAGATCTCCAAGGATGGCAATGCCATCAGCTCTCTGGGCAACCAGTGCCAGTCCACAGTCAGACTATATAAAAACTTTAGAAAGGTTTTATAAACTTCTTATGTAAGCTTATGCAAAATTTATACATTGCCTACCATAAAGAGCCCTCTCCTCTCTGGTAAGCGGAAGTTAGCTAAATAAAGAACAAGAAGACCACAAGGGTTTGTAAACATGGGAGTGTTTGGGATCCAGGAGCAAGTAACAAAACACTTCAGTACAAAATTATGCATGTAATCATACTGTCATACATGAGGACTTAGGGTGTTTTATCTACTAATGCTGTTTGAAGCACTTTAGACACACCTGAAACAGCATGAAAATGGTCAGCAGCAGGATAGCATCCAGTGCCTGCCCAAAGAAGAGGGACGTGAGAATCATTAATTTAACACTGTGCAAGGAAACATATACATTACTAACATGAGATGTTGTATACTGTGTTGTACTGCCGTATAACATACAGATTGTGCGTTGCTTCAGAGACATCCATGTTAGCTCTAAGTCTGGCTGAAAATCAAGGTATTTTTGGCCAGGCAGATGTCAGCAGGAAGACAGCTGTTCTGTTGAAAGACAGGGCTGTGCACCTAGCAGCACTGGAAAAGTCACATTTTCTTTCTAAGCTTGTTTTCTTCACACTTTTGCCAGTTTGGATTGCAGGTAACTTGGGGCTGAGTTTGCCTCACAGTCCAGGTGGTAGTTTTTAGCAAAAGCTTTGGTTGCAGTCTCTCCTTTCTAATTCAAATACTTGTTTTGAAATTATTCACAGAGCCCAAAGCTTTTCCAAAAGACTGAGACTTCGGGTTTACCTCACCAAAACCAAATATCTTTAACCGGCTGATTTGGTACAGAGGAAAGAAAAACTGGCATAAGGTTATAGATTGCATTCATTTAGCTGGTCTGGGATTAACTTGTCATGGACCCCCTGCTAGCTGTCTATGTGTCTGTGCATGTTTGTGTGTGTGCATCTCATTAAACAGCTACAAAGAACAAAACAGTGTCATATTAAATGCTGATCATTTAATCCATTTACATTCTGCTACCATGCCAGTTACTCAGCTCTGATATCATTAGCAGCATTATTGCAAACAGCAGGAAAAATTTGCTGGGTAGCAGAACTCTTGAAAACTAGTTTTAAAAGAACATTTCTTTGTTGTTGTTGTTGTTTGTTTTTTTTTAATGTAAATTTTACAACTTGATTATAATCTGCTGAGTATGAAGCACATGCAATAGATCACATAAAATCACGGCCTGTAAACATTTGGGAGACGCAAAACACTCAGCAGAGCTACAGTGTCCTGGCTCAGTGACTCAGAAACCTACCATGTCCCTACAGAGGTTTCTTGGTGTCATCATCATTTGCCCACCCAGGCGATACAGATGTCTCACACTTTTGCATCTCTCTCCAATGAGCACCCAAATTAACTCAGCATTACTGAGCAAGTTCATTCTCTCCACCCAGTTCTGTAACCTCCACTCACTTTTCTCTTTTAATGGCTTCCTGCTGACTAATCCACCCTAAAAGGGGTAACACGAGAACAACAAACACTCCTTTTTCATTTGCTTACAGGTTAAAAATCATAAAATGCTGGTAGGTTTGCATGCTTCTACTGGGCTACCAATTTCATATACACAATGTAGAGTCACTGAATTATGCACTTAAAACAAAAATCCAGTCAGCTTTCTATCATTCATGTAAGCCAACTATCTACTGATTTTCACAAAGAGGAAAAGGCTAAAATAATTTTCCTGCTACCACATTTCACAGCAGAAGTACATCCACCTTTGAGTCAGTGACTATGAAATCTGAACGCCTTGCACTGTCAAACAGTGAAGATGTTTTAGTGCACAAACTTTTTTTTTTTTAATGGTAGGAAATCAGCTGGAGAAACACATTGGCCAAGGTGAAGTTCTCAGTTCCAGAATTATTCCCATTAAAGTAGTGTTCTGACCCACAATGTGACCTTCTGACCCACAATGTGACCTTCTGACACCATTTACTAAAAAGCCCTCTGAGTCTCTTGGAAGTACTTCCTAGGCAGTGTCATTGCAGTACTTAATGCACCATATCAGCCTCAACTAAACATGAAATACTTAGAAAACTTCTACCTTTTGTTAGGCCAATATAAACCCACAGGAGAATAAAACCAATTAAGCTACTGTTTTCTTACACTGTCAGAGGTTCAGATTATCCAGATCATGCTACCCATCGCTAGCATTTATATTCCATGAAAGTTTTTAACTGTATTGTTAGGCAGCTAAATTTCAGAGAATGAACTTTTATCCTGCCACTATAAATTTTATATATACTGCCTTTCAACTATATTACCAGTACACATATGCAAAGAAAAATAAAGCAGACAGACTCTTATCAGTGAATGTTTTATATTCTTGGAGCTGTATTTTGCAGTCATGGGGAGGCCTCAGAAGGAAGAAAAAGTTTTAAGAAGAAAACAACACTATAGTCTTTTCCTTTTTTACCTCAGACAAAGTGCTGGAGACATACTCAGCACAGTTCTCTGGAAATGTTTAACTGTTGCCCATCTATTTTCAGCATAAGCACCACAAAGAAAGGCCCTTTAAAATATTTTATTTTGGCTTATTTGTTCTTTATTTGCAAAATGCCCTAACACAAGATTAATGAACATCAAAAGAACTGATGAGAGGTATTGCTCCAATTATATGGATTTAAGTTAGTACGGAGTAACTCACACTGACACTTCATGGGACAAGTGCATAGGCAGGGCAAAACCACAAAGCCGCAGTTTGTGGAGTTTCCAGACAAGCTGTTTATATCGGTATTAATCTGATAACTTTCTCTAACCAGAGAAGTACTTCCTATGAAATATTTTGTAAGTAGCATAAGAAATACCTTCCTTGAAGTTTGATCTACTAAGTCAAAGTCCATTGTACTGCTCAAAACACACAGCTTTCCCTATAAATTTAGGGTGACTTTTTTTCAGCCTCTTTAATCAGTACTGGAGAAGGAGGTAATCTCTGATTTAATCTATGATAATCCCTTCTTCATGGCACAGAAGCAATGAATTTTAACCCAAACCAGGTGAACTGTATTCTAATTTTAGGTACAGACATTAGTCTCCAAGTGAACTCAAGAGGCATGTGCTTGCATCCAAGGGCAGGTTTTGGCTTTTAGGCAAAATTTTTTTTCACATTTTCAGTCCAAAACAGATAAAGCTGGTTTCCCCTGACTCCACTTCAGTAGTTTGAAGGGAGAAAGAATTATGTCACTTTTGTGCTAACATTAGACGTTTTCTTTGTGTCATAGGTAGAGAGGACACTCTCTGTCATTAAGCAATCAATAACTAACAAGTAGTTGAATAGTGAATTACAGATTCAACCCTTATTCTTGTAAACACCTCCTTAGCTTTATTGGGGCAACTGTAATTAAAGTGGCCTTGTGCTTTCATATGGCAGGGCCAAAGTGAAAGCAGCAGCAAGTAGCTTTTGGGACCATGGGCAACCGTTTTAACTTCATGTATTTTTAGTAAGGTGACTAATTAGCATCCAGACATGAACAAAGTATATCAACTTCTGCTGGTGGGTTGGTGAATCATGATTAAAACCATTGGTATGGTTGGAACTACTGAAAAGATGGCTTTCAAAGGTTCATTTTTGCTAAATCACAGCCATCTTTCACTGAAACAATCACTGGTGCTTATTACACTCACTAAGTCCTTTCTTAGAATCCAAAATACAGACTTTGGCCTCATGTGGCTTTGGCACTACCAGATGTTCACATAAAATCCCAGGGACTCCTGGGATTCACTTGTTCATTTTCATTTGTTTAGGGCTCTTCCTCCTTCTTCCCATCTCACATTTCAACATGGTGTAGCTATACTTTTTTCTCATCAAACTTTCAAAATCAGTTCAGCCTCAGGAAAAGTCCACGCACGTAGCTTCAGCCTGGTAGGACAAAGAGAAATCTAGAAGTTAGTCACGCCAAAGACATGTGGACGGCTGACTGGAGGACTCTGGTTAGGGTTATAGAATCAATCATAGAGTCATTTAGGTTGGAAAATACTTTTACGATCATCAAGTCCAGCTGTTTACCCAGCACTGCCAAGTTCTCCACTAAACCGTGTCCCTAAGTGCCACATCTACACAGCTTTTAAATACCTCCATGGGTGGTGATTCTACCACTTTACTGGGCAGCATGTCTGAGTTTTTCACAATCCTGTTGGTGAAGAAATTTTTTCTACTGTCCAATCCAAATCTTGCCTGAAGTTTGAAACAACTTGAGGCTGTTTCCTCTTGTCCTGTTGCTTATTAGCTGGGAGAAGAGACCGACTCCCACCACACTACAACCTCCATTCAGGTAGATGTGGAGAGCGATAAGGTCTACCCTGAGTCTACTTTTCTCCAGACTAAACAACCCCAGTTCCCTCAGCTGCTCCTCCTAAGAACTGTTCTATAGACCCTTCACCAGATTTGTTGCCCTTCTTTGGGCACACTACAGCACATCAGTGTCTTGTAGTAAGGGGCCCAAAATGCATCAAGCATCAAGCTTCCCAAGTGCTTTTCCTCTGTAAATCTCACAGAAGTTCACAGATACTAAAAATGACTAATCCTGCTGAAGGATTTGACACACATTAAATGCACATTAAACATCTTTCCCAGGACTCATAGTAAGCTGCAGCTTTGCAAAGAATTGAGTCAGGCCTTGTGATTTCTAGCACCAGGCATTTTTCTCCCTGCCCTTCAATACGCTGCTAATAATTAGGTTTGAAAAGTGTAAATATTGTGCAGCATGCAAGGAGTGTGACATCCAAGACTCCTGAAGTCAGGCTCTAAAATCTATGCGATGCTATGCTTAAATGAATAGCTACACTTGTGAATACTCTACAGTAGGCAAATGCTGCCACAGAAATCAGTGGAATAATCTTCCCACTCTCTTCTAGGTGAAACTAAATTTACCAAAAAAAGCCACTTTCTCTAACCAGAATTATTTTCCTTTCTCCACTCCTCTTCCTTCATTGTGTCAGTTTCATTCTTCTTATGCTTTCCTCAATAGCTTCACTACATAAGCCCTTACAACTTTGAGGGTGGTATTTTATCCTCCCATTTCTAAATGCACGAGTCCACACTGCCATCTTCCTAGCTGCAGTCACCTCTCTGCTTTCTCTCTAGCTGCCTTGTGCTTCAAACACCTGTTTTAAACTGTACTCCTTTTAGGCCAAACAAGAAGCATGTGACCAATGTGCTCTTAAAACCCCTTTTCTAGACTTTCTCTCTGTCTTGGAGCAAGAAATAAAGCAGTTATCAACAATGGGGTAGAGAGTCCAGACTGGACGGCTGCTTTCTTCTTCAGACTTGAAGCTACTCCTCTTTTCTCCCTTTTTTCTGCTGGTTTTCATTCAGCCAAATTACAAGGAAGGCTTCATACTGCCTATGGGCCACATCTACAAGTTTTGTGTTTCTGCCTTACTGTGAATAACTCTGCTAACCACTGTAAACAGTTAACTTCCCACAGAGCTGTGGACATGAGGGAAGGAGAGAGCAGAGCAGCTCTGAGTCACTTCTGCAGGTACTTACCAGCTGGGTCAGATATCCTCTGACTGGATCTGTTACACTGCCCCTAAGGATTATTTTCAGCAAAGGTCTGTGACAGCACTCTGCCAAAAGTACTCTTTGGTGTATAATAACAGAGACACAGTGAGGATGAGATAGTACAGAGCCCCTTACAGATGTTCTTCCTATTGGCAGCTCCTTCCACATGAGCAGTTTACCCAGGCGCTGCATCCTGCAGATTATCACTTTCACAACCTTTCTCCCCTGGAAAAAAAAAAAAAAAGAGGAAAAAAAAAATTAAAAATAAAGCATCTTTGCATGTTATTTTCTTTCTTACTCAATACTGGATCCAGGCTCTCCCCTGTGCTAAAGGAAAGGTTAAAATAACAAGGGCTCACAGTGCTTTAGTCTTCATTAAAGCATACAGAGTGATGTGTCAACTGTAGGGCAGACATGGAAGATGCAAACACAACATAGGACTGTTTTGTGTTTATATATACTTACACAGGCTTTCCTGAAGTGCTTGAAAAGGCTTTCTCATATACACACAAAGACAGTTTATTGGTTACAAATATTAACTTTAAAAAAAAAAAAAA
>VZZY01013823.1:0-60021 GCA_013400335.1 Eurystomus gularis
CTTTAATATGAGGGTGGTCGAGCGCGGAAACAGGTTGCCCAGAGAGGTGGTGGAAGCCCCATCCCTGGAGTCATTCAAGGTCAGACTTGATGGGGCTCTGAGCAACCTGACCTAGTTAGAGATGTCCCTGCTTATTGTAGGGGGGTTGGACTAGATGGCCTCTAGAGGCCCCTTCCAACCCAATGCATTCTATTACTCTATGAAATGAAGTCGGGCAGTTTCAAGTGAAAGACTCTTACTAAGCTCTTTCAAAGCGGAGTATTGTCTACAACGCTAATTAAATAGTCCTCTGCTATTTGGCCTTGGTAAGGCTTCAGCTTGAAGTATATTGCAAGGAGAGCACTGAGAATGACTGGTGCTCAGGAACACATAACCTTTGAGGAAGGACTGCATGAATGAACATTGCTTAGTGTAGAGTCAGCTGAAAAGAAATATGTAAACAGTCTTCAAATACATAACACTGCTGTGTTATTCCTGAGGAAGGGAATGGTATATTTGCTGTGTCCCTAGTGCGTGCAAAGCTGCACAGCCCTTAGGAAAGGGTTTTTAATTTGAACACTACTGTTTATTATGGAAGTAATTTCCTCTTCCAGTGGTCTGCACTTTTTATGCTGCTTACAGAAAAGGCAATAAACTAAAGAAGGGCTTGCTTCATGAGAATATAGGAGATCAGATCATCTTAAATGATTTTACCATTTTCTGTTAACAGTGTAGAAATTATGTAGGGTATCACTTACACAGATTTCTAATTGGATAAGCACACAGAACAGCAACTTCTTTTTCAGTGTATATTCTTGTTTTGTTTTAATGCCCAGTAATACTTTTCTGTGACAGGACAGTAAAGCTCTTGAACAGGTTGCCCAAAGTGGTTGTGCAGCTTCTTTTCCATGAAGTTTATAAGACCAGCCCTGGGCAACATGGCTTGACCCCATAGCTGAACCCTGCTTTGAGCAGGAGATGGGACTAGAGACCTCCTGAGGTCATGTCCAGCCTCAATTATCCAATGATTTTATGATTAGTGAGTAAGCATGTGGGTTTTTTTGTTTGTTTTGGGTTTTTTTTACCCTGATTTGGCATATGTTCACATTGTAAACCTACATGAAAAATGAGAACAATAAAATGTGATACTGATTTGTGGTGGGTAGGGTTTTTTGTTTGGTTGTTTAAATATTGGTGGGAGTGAGATGTGAATGTAAGTTTAATTTACAGTACAGATTAATATTTTTCACATAAAATAAAACCTGCCTTTTTGATATGCGTGTAGACAGAGTTCTAATAATCAGAGATCTCTGATCCTGGTTTTGATACCTCTGAGAAATACTATAAATATAAAACGGTAAAAAAGGAATAAAATATGGAGTAGATTGATACAGAGGGTTGCATGCAGAGAATTCTGTGTAATGTGCCAACAAGAACTAGAGCCATGTAGAAGCAGTGAAGTCAGATGTGTTCCTGCTTCAAGCATGTCACAAGCCTCCAAGTTAGATCAAAAAGCACAGAACCCCCAAAATAACAGATATTAAAACCAGGGAAAACCATGATAATGAAAGGATCCACAAAATAGGCCTCTATTCCAACAACAGAAGCACCAGGTTTTCTTAGAACATGTGCGTAATGCTATGTCACAAAATTTGGTACACCATTTAGTGACTGTCAGGTTACTCTAAATGGAGAAAACTAAAATCCACCAGACAAAAACAAAGGACAGAGTCTTAGCTCAAGCACCAGCTGGTTTGAGTTCCTTAAATGCAGCTATTGGGGAGGAGATAAGTTATCTAGCTATATGTTGTCACGAGCAATTAAAAAAAATCCAAAGTCTGGATACCTAAATATAAATGTTTTGTCTGTCTCTCAGGTAACCCTTACCTCTCCAGTAGTCATCTTCTGTACTGTAATTTGTAGCTTCTTAATCTGCTGAGGCAAGTGAAGTGCTTCAGTTGAGATGAGTGGGCACGTACAATGTTTTGAGCTTGGCAGGTGTTATGAGCTTAACCAAGCAATGACCTCTAAGTTAAGTCTGAGACCAACAGAGATTGGAATCTTATTTATTATTTATTTTGATACTTGAAGTATGTGCATCGCTTGGGAGCTGGAACTGGCCCAAAGCCTGTTAGTTAATCTGTAAGTCATTCTCTTTTATCTCGTGGCTCCTTCTTCCTTTGGTCACTCCAGCTAGTACTCTTTACCCAGGACCCCCATTTTTCTGTCATCTTGTCTGCCTTCTCACTTAGAATATGTATTTGCTGTAGTATACTTCACAGATTCAATACTTTCTGTAATTGAGCTAGAACACTGAGAATTAAGGTTAGTGGGACACATGGAACCTGACCACCATATAAATTTCATTAAGATTTGGCAGCATGTGCGGAACAAATCTATATTTGATTTAGAATAGCGGTGATTGAAAAGCCAACACATTTACATGTTAATTATAGCTGAGCAAACATGACTGGATTGTCACTAATAGGTGATAGTGATTTGACAGTGCTGGGAACCCTAAATTCCTTGCCTTGCTTAGCTGCTTCAAAATATTTGTATAAAATCTCTGTTTCTGTTTTAACTCAGAGAGGCC
The DNA here is from genome assembly GCA_013400335.1 of Eurystomus gularis. Lineage (NCBI taxonomy): Eukaryota > Metazoa > Chordata > Aves > Coraciiformes > Coraciidae > Eurystomus > Eurystomus gularis. The sequence goes on from VZZY01013823.1 coordinate 2,573, forward strand.
AGTAAAGTATGCTGTTATATAGACTAAATCATTATGGTAGTTGGTATCTCAGAAGACTCAGAAGTTGTAAGTGATAGAATAGGTGGATGGCTGTGCTCTGGAGAGGGACTCTTCAATTGCATTTTCCTTGACTGGTTGCTTTCCTTTATAAAATGTATTCCCCTCCCATCTCACTCTTGAAATAACTGGATGTCATTGGAGCTGAGCTATGTAGCAGTATATGTTCTGTGATACGCACTTGCAAACACTTGATCTTTAGTAAAGTTATTATTTTGCTATAATTCTTTGATATTTCTCAATAAAACAATATAAGTAAGGAAGTTACAAGTATTTAGCTAAGGAAAAATTTGAGAGTAAAACTGTAGTGATAGTAATTCATTATTTTAAAAGTTTCATCCTTTTATCTTTACTTTTTGTATGTTTTCATTCTGCTTTTGCCTGTGTATACAAGTGAGGGGAAAGAAAGAGTCTGGGGCTCGTCCAGCCTAAATGTAGAAAAAATTGTCATCTGCTTCATTTTTTTTCTACATGCAGGATGTTCTTTGTATATATTTATTATTTTGTGAAGTACAATTTGAATTATCCCAGGAAATAGGGCTTCCTCTATTTCCTTTAGAAGAAATATCCTAATAGATCTTAGTGTCAAGAAGATTTCCTGGAGGCTCAACATTTTCTACTTCATCCTATCACACCTAATAAAATACTTCTCTATCCTCCATTCATTCAGAGCACACAAAGCTATAAACTTCCAGTGTGTCCCCAGGTGTAGTCTTTTATTTCACAGTCTTCAATATGCTTTTCTTAAATAAGCCTAAGTAAATTACGAAGGAATCACCTTTCCTTTTCAAGGTACTAGCTGAAGTTAGTCATTATTTAGTCTTTCTGATTTTTTTATGTCTGTACCATAAATCTCAGTGATAAAACTGGTCCACATAAGACAGCTGAAATTGAAAAAAATAGAAATTATTATTGGTGAATAAAAGATAATCAGGAACCTCAAAGATCTATAATAAAAAATACTAAAAAATTATAATTAAGAGAAGCAGTTAGTGACCCTGCTATGTATTAATACAACGCTTCTATTTGTCAGCTGTGTTTTCTGCTAGAAATGCTTCAGTCTGAACAAAAGATGAGAAGTGTAAATTCAGTAAGCTGCAAATCTTGATGTAGCCATGGCCACTGCATATACAGATCTGTTTGAATGGTTTTTGGCATCATGGAAGAACAGGCATTTTGCATTATAGGCTAAAGGTCCAATTTCCTGATTTGTTTGGGTGGTGTTGAAGTCAGTGCCACTGTGCTGAAAATGTGGCTCCTTACCTTTGCTAACCATCAGTACTGATAATTTATTGGGGCAGAGGGAGATATTCTGAAGTCCTTTAAATCCCATTTCATGCAGTAAAGACTGGGTGCTTTGCCAACTGGGTGTAAATGTGAACTGAGATTTTTCATACTTGTCTCCTAATGCTATATAGGGAAGTATTAGAGTTTTCTGTTTCTCATCTTTTAACTATTTAGTCACGTATTTGCACCTTTTAAGTTTCAGAGTTGAAGGGAATGTTTTTCTTTGCTTTGCCTGTATGGTTGTTCTGCTCAAAATTGCTATCACCAATGTCAGAATTCTTTTCATGATGTCATAAGAGGTTAAATGTTGTTTACAAGACAGCCATCTCAATGAATAAGCACGCTAGTGTTTTTATTTAGCTTTTTTTTTTTTTTTTTTAGTACCAAGCAGATCATATACTACCACAAAGAGAGACAACTCTACACAGATTTTATAAGGGAAAAGGAAAAGCATATTGCTAATTCTACAGGAAGTCAGGAAGTCTCTGCGTATCCATTAAGTAGTCACATTGGCATTTATCTTAGTAAACTAAACATTACCAGGGCTTATCCTGTAGTTCTGTGATATTTGGGTTGATCCAGCCATCTTCATACTGTTTAAGTCTCTTGCCCTTTGAAACAGGCTTAATCAAAACTACCTATTGGGAATAGTCCCTAGCCTATGCTAACTTTTGAACTGTGCCTGGGAATTATATAGGGAAATGCTAATTAAACTTAGTGAAAAGTCTGCAAGAGACCTTCACAGCTGGGGTCTATCAATTTAATGATGTAGATGACCAAGTTCCAGGTCCCAAGCTGTATCGCTGTTTAATTTGCTTACACACACCCATTTGGTCAGATTAAAGGTTCATCAGGCTCAGCATCCTGCTTCTAATGATAGCCAGAAGTAGTGCCCAGGGAAAAGTATAAGGACAAAGTAAGCAAGTACAGTGCTTCTCCCCATGTATTCTTTCAGCCTCCAATTATTTGAGACTGTGATCTCAGCCAAATGTGTTTTCAGTGAATTTAGTAGCCCTCAGTGGACTGCTGTCCCATTAGTGAGCGCAGTTTTCCCTTGAATTCATGTAAACTTGGAGCATCTGCAATATCCTGTGGTGAGGAGTTATGCTGTTTATCTTTGTATTTGAAGAACCACTTCCTTTTGTTTATTTGGAACCTGCTTCGTCTTAATTTAATTTGGTGTCCCCTACTACTTCTGTTGGAAGATTCCTGTTCTCGTTTTCACTTTCAATCAAGAATCAAATGGCATCTATCATGCATTCCTGAGCTGTCTCTTCCTAATTGAAGAATACCAGCTTATTTAGTATCTCCTGCTATGAAAACTGTTCTGTATTTGATGGTTTTACTAGCTACCTCTGGATGGATTTGAGTTCTGTTGCAGTAGTTAAAGATGGTGGAGGCAAGAACTTCAGTGTATATAATATCACAGTGAAATTCTTTGTTTTGTTGTAGGTGCCTTCCTAACATCTTCTCACATGGAATTTCCTTTTTTACCCTCTCTTTAGCTTTGAGTGTGGCCTCAAGATTTCATTCTTGGTCCTTTTGAACTGACTTTTGCCAGTGGCTGCATTTAGGAAGCTGTGATTGTGTTCACAGACATTATGGCTACATGTGGGACATAAGGATTTTACAATGTTCATCATTTGAAATATACTTACACTGAACTTTGTCTATCCTTCTTTTGCCATGTGATTTCACCTCATCATGCCCATATTGAGTTTTTCACAGTTCATCCTCATCTGTTTTACCCTGTATAATTTGGTATCATCGCCAGATTTAGTCATGCACCTCAAAATTGTTTTCTTTATGAGGTTTGAGTGTAAACAATTCATGTCTTGCTGAGAACAAGATTAGTCAAGAAGTGACTTTGCCAGGACCTAAATGCTGATGTGAACTCTCAAGCTCTTTCTGCCATGGATTAGAAATACATTTGACAGGTGCATTTTTTTGGCAGTAGAAAGTTATCTTTTTTAGTCTGACTTCTCTCTGCCAAGCTCTGAAAATGGCTATTTGCACATAATGAGTACAGTTTACTTCAGTCTGCAAAGCTCTCCAAATTCCAATTGCTTCCACAGCGTAGGAAGCCTCTTCCATGGTAGGCGCAGATGTGGAGCTCTGGGCAAGAAAGCACATGTGGTGCTCTTCAGAAACAGCCAAGCCTGTTCTGAATGAGCTATCTGGGGTATCAGAAGCATTACAGCTTCTTTAGCGAGCACTCTGTTGAGATGTAAAGTTTAACAGCATGAGCAGAGTGCCAGGTCGTTTAGATGTACGGTTACTTCTGTGCCACCTTGGAGATTTCTTGGAGATAATGTCCAGAGATGGATGACTGGGTACCATTAAAGCTATGGACACCTAGAAAAGACGTACCAGTTTAGAAACAGCTAAGGCTGTATAACTTTTGAATGGTAATTTTTAGAAATGGTAATTATTAATATTAATGTAACAATTTTTATCTATAAGGAGTGCTGCACATTTAACATCTAATAAAATATGAGCAAAGAAATATCCACTGGCAATGGTAAAGAGCACAGCATCATCCTCTTTCTGTGTAGACACGTTGAGGTCCCAGTTTCCATTTAACAGCTCCGAGGGTTGATTTGCACCAGTGGGGTGAATGCTGGGGCTTGGGTCAGGGCACCTGCATGCAGGAAAGAGGGTAGAGATGGGCATGGGCCTTGAGCAGGCTACTTGGGGAAAACTAGAAGAATGGGTTGTGTATGTGTGTGTATTTCTGAGACAGATGGAAGAAACAGTAATTCAGAAGCCCGAGTGGGGTATATCAGTAATGATGTGGGAAGAAAACCAAGATTTCTACTGTGTCTTTGCTTTTCCATTTGACTGCACTGCCTTCCAGAAGGTGTGTGTTCTGGACTTCATCTGTAAGTAATAAATCTTTCTCCTTTTCAGAGTCAGAAGTAGAATAAAGACTTTCTGGTTTCCTTGCTTTTCATCAGGTTGGCTAGTGAATTGTTTGTATTCTGTGAAGAGTGGCAAGTGTCCCATGCTTAGGCTGAGCTTTTGGCTCGCCAGAATAGAGGGGTCATCCTCTGCTGCAGCTACTTAGTCTTTTAGCTCAAGTGATAAAGCTTGTTGCTCTGAATTAAAATACTCTCTTTTCTGACTCCACTGATGATCTTTGGTGAAGGGCTTTGTAATTCATTATGACAGATTATTTTTGTTGTTTACCATTTATTAATCTCAACAGACTGAATTTTAAAAAGATGATTGCTGAGTCAAAAGATAAGAAATGCCAGAATAGAATTGATTTGCAAACTAAATGTGACCTCAGTTGGATTTGAGAGAGGTCTGGAAATAGCCCATCAAACGAATGTTCCCACAAGATAGTCACAAAGAAATAGGTCTGAATGAAGTTCAACATCCAGTCATTTTTGTCCAAATTTATCTTCTTATCACTGCTTCTGGATTTGTTTTTTTGGTCTGCTTCCTATTTTTGTTACTTGCTCTTGATTATCTGTGCCTGCTCTCATCTCTTTTTTCTGGCTCATAACTTACCCTTCCTGTAGTGCAGATACCCACCCATGCACACGTTTGTCCATTCTCTATCCCTATTTTACTTTTCCAAAAGCTGTTTACGTTTCACTAATACCTTTTTATAATGTCTTTGAGGTAAGAGTTGTCTTTAACTAGAAGTGCTGTAACCATTGTAGGTGCAGTATACCATAACATGAGTACTGCAGATCCTTACAGATCTCATGGGTTCTGGATAACTTCAGGTAGTATCATTGATCTGGTCTTACAGTTATCTAGAACTAAAAATGTGGCTGTAATTCTCAGTATTTCCTGACAATGCAGTCTAGGTTGGACCTTTTTTCTCTATCTCAGATCTGGAGATAGGTTTAACTTTGAGTGAGTGCATTTCTTTAATTTCCAGTAGAAAGTACACATTTACACTAATATACTTGCATGTTTACATACATATTTATGTGTGTACTAGAATAAGCCACCCCCTTCTAGGAAATAAAATATAGTCATGAAAATATTTGGTAACATACCAAGTGATAGATTTCTAAATTAGATCATGTCTGACTTAATTCTTTTGATCTACTGCAGTGCAGTTATTAAAGGAAAGCTTTCTTTACTAAGAGCTTTAAGCCAGAAAGGAGGCTCTGTAGGAAGAAGACATTGCAGGAATAGAGAGTAAGCACAACTGAATCCTTGCTGGCAGGTGCAATGTATTACTTTAACTTAGTGAACCGAATAGAGCTCCTGACATGAGTCTCCTTTCTTTTGAATGGGAGGCAGTTCTTGGGAGTTGCTGAGTGAAGATATGCTGTAGGACTGAGCTGGCCAGGCTCCACAGCAAGGGGCCATCAGTACACTGCAGCTGCTGCTATCAGGGAGACTGGTGTATGCACTGTGGCAGAGCATTATTCTTTATGAAAAAAATACTGACAGGTATCTAATGAGAAGAGGCAATAGGATAATCTAATAAAAGGGTATGGATGCTGCAATATTAGAAACATCATTTAGCATAAATTGCATATATGCTTATGCAGCCTTAGAGTGTTTTCTCATTTAGCATCATATTGTGAGACTTTTTTTAAAGTTCTTTTACGTGATCTTTCTAGAATAGGCTTGAATGCAAAGAAGTAAATTTGCAAATGAAATATGTGTTTACAGCAATGAGCTCCCTAAACGAGCTGATGCAGTTTTGAGTGAGAGTTGTTTGCAATTAGGGTAAGTATCAGAATTCATGAGCAGCATGATAAAAGAAGAAACAACAGAACAGCTACTCACACTAGTCACTGTGGAACAGGAGCTGACAGAACCTTTGTTCATGAAAATACCAAAAATAAAACTCAATGTGTGTGTGTGAAGTGGGGGAAGCTTTCTACAACCTGCAAAGACAGATGTGGATGTTACTACTTAAGTCAGCAACGTAGATGTTCAAGTGTATTTAAGTCTCCAAAGCATTTCTTTATCTCCACTGAGCAGTAGGTGATGTTTAAGGTGATACTGTCAATGATAAAAACAATCTTCCTCTCCCATGTCCTCCTTTCCAGCTGCTTCTTCCTATCCCCAGTGTACCTGTGCACTGCTATTGCAACTGTTTGTGTGACGCCTAGTAAAGTAAATAAATCTGGGAACCGTTTTGACCAAAAAAAGCCTCTGTTGTACTAGGTTATATCCCAGCACTACTATCCCAGATGCTACTGTCTGTGTGGGCCTGATGAACACGGTTAATAGTCACAGCTACAGAAAATGACATTATTTTGGTTGTCATGTGACAGAAATAAAGCTCCAAGTGCAGCCTTTGCAGAAAAGACATAGCAGTCCATCAGCTTGCGCAAACACTTGATGTTGCTTTAACCATCTGCAGAATGTCTTTTAGAGTCTAAATAACAATAGCAATAGCCTGGCAAAACCATGAAAACATGAGTGTCTAAAAAATACTACGTTCTGTGAAAGCAATACTATTTGTCAACTGCTGACAAGAGCAGATTGTTGCCTTAGGAGACCAGCCTTGAAAAGAAACTAGTTTGTTCTTCCTACGGAAAAATCTTCATTCAACACTAACACTAAGCCAGTATAAACAGAAACCTCCTCACTAAAAGACAGATAGAATTTTAAACAGTTGTAGCTGAAAGTCCAATCAATTTCTAACTAATATGAAATATGATGCTTCACCTATTGTGTAGATTTTGTGCTCATTGCACTAGAGAAGAGCCGGGCTGAAAGGAGAGGTTATTGAACAGGGATAAATGGTGTGACTTTGTGTAAGCCTTGCAGTGACAAACTGTGCACAGAGTTTGGTACTTGGGTTTCCCAGTATTTTAAGTATGTGTGCATGAGCACTAGCAAAGGAGAAGGAAGTTATGAAAGCAGAGTTTTAGCGGTGACATTCCTAATGGGTAGGTGAGGGCAGGATGAGTAAGCATTTGTGAAAATAGAGTGATCAAGCCCAGATGAAAGTGGTAGCTCTGTAGATAGCTGAAAAAGGTTATGTTTGTCGTCTGGAAGTGGTTTGTATCGGAGAGACCCCCGTCAAGATTATTCCAGTTCTTGGTGACCAACAGAATCAATGTTTTTTCAGTGAGAAAAGAGGGAGCTTTCTCAAGGAAAAAGTGTTGAAAGAAACATTTAAAACTAATTCAAATGGTTAGATATCAACAAGAAGGTACTGGAGAGGTCAGATACTCGCTTGGACAGAAGGCAAGTCTGAAGTAGAAGTGTAAATGGTGCCTCATAGAAATGATTGTTGATTTTATGTTTGCAGATGAGATTAGCCAGAGACACTGTAGAAGGAGGGGAAAACTGGACCATGAGTGTGCCCTGTATAGCCTTTTCATGGAAAGTTGTATGTCTGAGTTGTCTGGCTGAGCTCATGAGTCTTTATAGTTTGGAAAGCCTTTTGCTTTTGGATTGTGAGGAAAAATACAGCACAGTAAATGATGTGCAACACACCAATTTTTAAACTGAAGTAATATTCCATGTATAGAATGTATTGTAGAACTTGGCCAGATGGAGTGAATAAAGAATTGAATATCCGTTATTATTCAGGGTGGGTTTTTTACAGTCTTTAAAATACATCTATGATTTCTTCTTTGCAGCTGCAAATTCTTAAATAAATATCATCTTGATTTTTTGTGGAAGCTTTGAGTTCTTTTTGAAAGCAATTTATATCCACTAAAGCCTCTGCACACAGATACCAAGTAGCATTTGCAAATGAAAATCACCACAAAAAACGTTTAGTGACTTTTCCTTAGAAAGACGTTTTACCTAACTGATTGTACTTTCTCTGAAGAGATTATTATATTTGAGTGAGTGTTAAGAGTACATGTTATCTAGGAGACTGAAACTCTACTTTCAGATTGCTCATGCTTTAGGTTGTATTATTTTTCTTGTTTTTATAAGTAAAACTTTAATCTTGGATTAAGAATTTTTCTTTCAAGTCTAGGAATAGATGATCAAATAATTACCAAAAAAGAGTGGAGTTTTGGATGGTGATGGCAGAATGAGCCATGGCTGGATAGCATACAGAGCAAAGTTTGCGAACCACAGCATCTAAATTTTGTGTGGGAAAAGAAGTGAGCCTCTTAAGCCTGAATACATTGGTTTGGGGCATATATTATCAAGTAACAAGGCTAAATTGTGGCTAGTTTTGTATAAATGGTAGCAAGCAGGAGTTATCCAAAATCTGAGTGTTTTTTCATCTTGTTGTCTGGCTAAAATCTGTCACCCAAAAGGAAAAAGTTGTGTCTTTGTTTCTTTTACCCTTACAAGTCTCTTAGATGAATATACATGTTACGCGCTATTCTACATAGATTATCTTTTCCGCTTCTCACAGTATTACTTAATGCCTTTTAGTATTTAATTAATGATCTACTAGCTCTGGTCAGCATCAGGGAATGTTAGGCACTAGTTCAGTTTAGTTCAGTTCAGTTTAGTTTAGTTTAGTTTAGTTACAGTGAAGATAAGGACCAAGGTGAGATTCAGCAATCTGTAAGGAACACACTGAGAGATCAAAGGTTTGTTCACTTGCATTTTCCATGAGGTGTTGCTCATAGCCTTGCTGCGGCATTTTTGAGATGTGAAAGAATAGAATTCGAGTTTTCTGAACGCTTAGTTTTCAAGTATATCATCATTCTGTATTGTATGTAAAAAAAGATTTCAGTAAGGCTATAACTGAGGACACTTTATTGTCTGCCAGGGTGCCATGGAACTGGTAGACTATTTTGCAAGTCAATGTTTATGGATGTTGCAGTGTGAGAATTTAGCTTTCATATACAATGTAGAAGTACACCAGACCTACACAATTTGATCAAATGTGGATACAGTCCTTCAGTCTAAAGAGGTTGCTAACTCCTTAGAATACATTTATCTGTCCACTCCTGTTTTATCTATGTTACTTGGCTTGATTTTTATTTTGCTGTTCTTTATTTCTGAACTGATACTATTCAGTCACTGTGCTTGATGATGATGGCACAGTGACAGTGCAACAACTCAGTCGTATTGTTATCCTGTATATTGGTGCCATTTGAATTAATGTTTCTATGTCTTTCAATGCTTTCATGAAAAAATATAATTTATTTATTAAATGAGATAATTTTGACCCCTTAAGAAATGTGCCTCCTACAAACACTGTAATCTTTGCTCAGGAAGGACGTCATCATAAGAAAGGCTGAAACTATTTTAACATGTTATCCTGGAAGAGTGAACACGACTGTATCTGCTTCACCCCCGTAAAGACACACATACAGTGGGGTATCATCATGTCTATCTAGAGCATTTTCAAGCAAATTCTAAACTTAATGCAATTTCACTCAGTTCTTAGATTGTTACAGTACTCCTCTGCCTTTCTAACCCCTATTCCTCCACCCAAACCTAAATCCTTTTGGCTTCAAATTAAACCCATTAATTGTATTATTTCTGTGGAAAACTTATTTTCCCATTTATAGCAATTCTTTCCCATATTTGAGATCCATCAACGTGTCCTATGTTTGCTCTTTCCTCCTAACTTTTTTTTCAAACTTTCTGTCATTCTGGTTTGAAGGAGAGCAGGTATCTAAAAGTTGGCAAAGTTCCATGAAAAATATGATGCTTTGAACTAGACACTGTTTTTCTGTTCTTATCAGTAGCAAGTAAACCAGAATAATCACGTTTTTTTCAGTTTGCTTTTGGCAAATGGAGAACAGAGTTTAGCCTTTTAAAAATAGCTTTGTGTTACAGACCTCTGTTCACTATGTGATCCATGATTATCCCCAGATCTTTTTCTGCAGTAGTGCTACAGGCATAATTCTTTGCATGTTATTTGTACATTTGATTTCTTCATTTGGAGAGCACTACACTGTAACAGTTACTGGACTTGATTTTTTTTATTTTTTTTTTATTGCTATTCTGATCGATCGAAGACATTTTGCATTAGAAGGTTTTACTATGAAGAATAAAAATGGATGGCTGCTTCATTTCTGCTGACAGGAAAGGGCAATTCATCAGTGCAGTTTTGAAGCCACAAGCTGGCCTTGCTTCAGATCATTCTGTGCCTAAGATTTTGGACTCAGTTGAGGTGGTAGTTTGCTTTTATATAGCCTCTCTGGCTTAGAAATGCAATGCATGAGTCTAAGCGGTAGTTAGCCAGTATGCATGTCTTCAGTATTGCTCAGTCTGAGTGAAGCAGTAAGGAAAGGTCTTTCCCTTGACATGTTATCTGTCTTGGTCAGGCATGACACCTGCTGTCTGGGACTCTCTCACAAGACTGTGATGGTGCGGTTTGGTATTAGTTTTTTCCTCACAGTCTCTTGATAAGTGTATCTACTGAGCTTTCTGAATTGTGGATCCCTATGAAGCTGTGTCATCACCTGCTTTCTTGCTGTGTCTGAGTATCCTAAGTAAGTGGGTTTGGGAAGACACAGGCTTCACTGTGACATCCTTACAGATTTTCATCACTGTTGATTTTAGTTTAGTAGAAATATAAGTGTATTTCTGCAAAGTTGTATGCTGTCTCTTTCTGACCCTGCTTAGGTAATGGTCTTACGTGATACAAGATTACAGCCTGTTTGGAAGTAAGCTTCTTGTATCACTCTTCCTTGCATAGTTCCTCCCAGTCTGACATGAGACAAGATCATTAGTCTGCCTTGATTTTCACTCCTTTTAAATGATACAGTGTCTCAGTAGTCCTGAGGTTCTTCACCCTGAGTATTGCCGCTTTCCTAAGCTATCCCACATTCTGTGGAAGGGTTACAGGTCAGTCAGTAAGAACATTACTGAGATGAAGCCCTTCATAACCCCAGTTTTCCAGACATCCATCAGCAAAACCAGAAAGAGCCATAGGGAGGTTATTCTTAACTGAAGATGCTGATTTGTTTTAAATTCATGACTTATGTAGGAAAAATCAATAAGCAGTACTATGAGCTGGTTTCAGTTTAAAAGAAGCTATGGAGAAATGGTTGCAAGAAAGTTCACATAAGGTATTCTGCTGGGACAGCTGTAGCAAAACACAGAAGAATATTTAAAAGATATATAGGGTAAAATCAGAGTTTCAGAGGTTAAAAATTGTGAGGTATCCACACAGTGTTAGTGATACTGTATAGCTCATGTACTTTGGAGAGTATTTCAGCTTTTGTTAAAAATGGTACTTTAAAATGCTTGGAACAAAGGATATCAGGAATTCTTGATTAGTATCATTAACAGGGCAGTGCTGCAAAACAACCCTTTAACTTTTTAGGTAAATTTTTAGGTAGGAATGTATTTTGTTTCCAAATACGTTACTTTGCCTTTATAATAAGGAGGAAATAGCATGCAAGGAAAATGAGGCAGCCTTAAAGTGGACAAGTGAGTTGAAGGCTGGCTCATCTTGCAGAGGCCATGCGTGAAGCCCTGGCTCTAATTAAAGAATGTTACCACGGAATTCAGTGTGTCCGCTATTACACACAGCAGACTGAATGCCTCCCAGCAGTTACACTGGAGCAACCCCATCAGCTTGTTCCATTGGGGTAATTGAAAACAGAAAGGACCCAAAGAAATACAAATAATTCAGTGTTACATTGGATTAGTTTTAGTTAACTAATAAACAAAGCATGGCCCTTCCAGAGTTTTGTCATCCTGTTCTTGCAATAAACAGTCTTTAATTCTTTCATCTGAATACAGTATAAGCAGGCAGGAACATTAGATACAAAATGGCATTAACACATTTTTCTCTCTTTTTTGTTCATCTGTGAGGTAAGCCACAATGTTGGTTATTAACAGCCTTCTCTACACTGCAGAGTGGCTTCAGCGGTTCTGCAAATTGGCTAGATTTGAAGCTGTTAATTATGCAGTATAGTGTGTTCCATAAAGGCAGAAATGAGCGTGACTTGGCTCAGTTCTCATGAGAATAAATTGTAAAAATTGGACCTCTGTTTGGTTTGAATTCTGGCTTCACAGAGGGCATGAGCATTCCATTTGACAGGCTTGGCGAGGACAAATCATTTACTCCATTAAAAAATCAGGATACATTCATAGTAAAATCACATACCTGGCAGAAAGCCCGTAGCTCTTGGGACTCTGTAGAGGTCCGATGCTCATTAACAGGAGGGGCTTTTTATCATTTTGTCTAAGAAACGGACAAACATCTTAAATCTGAATATCTTGTAAATTATAAGGAAGAGAGTTTTTCTTTCTTCTCTGCATTGACCAACCACACATTTATGTGTCTAGAGCTGCCCGCCAGCATTTTTAAGTTAGGCTGCCTGCTGCAGAAGAAAAAGACATGGCCTTCAACACATGCTGCTCACCTAACATAAGGCAAGTGATAAGTTAGGGTGAGGGGAGGGTCATCTTTCGGTTTAGGCTCTCTAGTTAGGTAGAAGTTGTGTAACAAATTGTGACAAGATACTTTTACCTTAGGTTTCCTCCTACACATCAAGGAATTTACAGAATGGTACTACTTCTGAAGCAAATCTGTACAAATTTGTATCACTTTGTCTTGAAGTATGAAAGCAGATAAGTCCTGGAAGAAAAAACAGCTCCATAAATTGGAATGATTTTTAAATCTTCTAGAAATATATTCAGATAGGCAGATACTATGTCAAGTATATGACTGTACCTTTGTAGCTGTTGCAAGGTTGTAAGCAGTGGAACTGATACTAGTTGAAAGGTTCTGAAAGCCATATTAAATGTCCAGTGTGTCACAGTGATGAAAAGTAAAATGTCATTTTTGCAGTTTCTTCTAAAAGTTTAAGTGAGCTATTTGAAAAAGAATAGTAAGTTTGGTACTTCAACTGTTACTTTTTTTTTTTTTAACTGATAGTGAAAGAAAATTGCTATCTCAACCAATGCCTTAATCCACAGAACAAAGAAGACTTTATGGTTTGAACATACTAAAATAACCAGCGTCAAATTCTTATAACTGTTTTGTATCATTTCAACTTTCACAATAAATGCATAGATTTTTCTGGTTAATTTTTTTTCTTCTTCTTCTTTTTGACAAGCAAGTAGGACAATACATGAGGAAAAACCTTAACAGTATGATTCAGGCTAATGCATAGCATTGGATTTGTTATCAACAAGATGTTTTAAAATGGAAACAATGAACTAACAAAGCCATCTTGTGCATGGGATTATTAAATTCACAGTTTGCTGTTGCTAATTTGTTAGCAGGCTTCAGTTGTTTGAGAAAGCTCATACAAACTCATTTTGCAAAATAGATTATTAGATGAAATGCCCTCTGTCATTGCCACTGGAGGAGTAGCTCTGAATCAGAGCTGTGTCACAAATAGAATTAGCTGAATGATCTCAGTTCAATACCATTTACCTAACAGAATTATGAAGATGATGCTGACATAATGAATAGGTTCTGCTCAGACAAATGTATTCCTCTGGAGATAATGGAGAGTCAGCACAGGGCTGTTTGCATTCTTTGGTTGATATGAAGAGCTTGGACTGTAGTAAAGCCAGTCCTCATGCTTTTATTAGAATTATGTTACTTCTATGATTTGACAAAGTTAAATCTAGTGACCGAGATGCAATTACACAGCTGTTTAAACTTGTTGGTTCTGGAAGACATTCTCCTTTAAATTACGCTTCTTAAGTAGATGTATTTTGTTCATTTTGATGAAATATGTGTTAACTAGAATAGCATGGTAGTTAGAGATAATACAGAACTAAATCCTTTCATGTACCCTGCAAATAATATTGCGTTTTCTAGTCAGTGTTTCATGAACAAACACTGGAACCAGCCTCTGTAGTCGATTCTGAAGGATCCTTCCTACCATTTCTTTCTTTTGAGTCATAATGTTGTTCATTTTTAGAACAAAAATTGTTTCCATTTTTCAGATGCAATCAGTGAACCATATACCAGTATGAGTCAAAGGAAAATTATAATATTGAGGGCAGTTCTGTTATCAGATATTTAAAACAAGAATTGTTTCTTAGACAACAGTCTCAGAATGAAAGCAATTAATTTAATGTCAGTGTTAAGATTTTCAAAAGGAAAACTGTTCTCCAGTGTAAATTTCTGTTTTACCACCGTCTTCTCAGAGCACTGCGGGAACCAAGAATATTTTTCTGTGGTCTTTATGGATGCTTAGTGGCACTGTGAAGCACAGAGAACTGTAGCTCTCAGAGCACTAGACAATTTTCAGACTCATTTATTTCAAAAGAATTTGTATTGGAATGTAAGAAATAGTTTTGCTTGTGCAGCCAGCAATGTGTATGTAGCACACTCCATGTAGAACAGATCAGAATCATAAAATATTTGTCTTGTTTAAAAGTATCATGCATTAGTCTTTGTATTGTATATATAATAAAATAAATACTTGTTCTTTTAGGGTGAAAAAGGAGATAAAGGAGAACCAGGACCTGAAGGTATTCATGGAAGAGAGGTAAACTTAATGATAATGAAAGAGTCAAGTTACAAACTTGGGGGGGGGGCGGAGCGGGTCAAGCAGTGAAATTCAGAATTTTTGTAAGGAGACTGGTGGATTTAGAAAATGTGTGTGCTTGGGAAGCTAACATCCACAAAATGATGGGGTGAGAAAAAGAGATGCATTCAGATGAGATACGAGTTCTTAGTGCTTCAGGTTGGACAGAAGAGCTGTAGGTAAGGATGTGGTAGGTTCCATATTTCTACTGAGGGCTCATGAGATAAACTGAAACAAGTATGGGGATTAAAGCAACACAATATAGATGAGAATCATTCCTGTTTGGATAATCTTCTGGAAAAGAGGGCATTTCTGGAGCCAGGGTACAGCTGGCCTGGAGCCTTGGTTTCTGAAAAGGAAAATACACGGGCAGTTAGCTGTTCCTGGGTGAGAGCCATGGGTCATGCACTGTGCCATTTGTCTCGTGTGATAGAGAATGTGAGTTAAAGTTTCACTACTTTTCTCTTCCAGATTTCACTGCCTACTTAGGCAATAGATTTGGTCCATATTTGAGGTACAACTTGAATCTGTGTCTAAAAATACTGGATAATCCTGATCAATGAGTTCACAT
This sequence comes from Eurystomus gularis, assembly GCA_013400335.1. Lineage (NCBI taxonomy): Eukaryota > Metazoa > Chordata > Aves > Coraciiformes > Coraciidae > Eurystomus > Eurystomus gularis. Next base: position 17,852 of record VZZY01013823.1, read on the forward strand.
TCAAGCTTGTATCTGAGCTAATGCTATGGACCTACCCAGTGATAAACCTTACTTTTACTTAATTTATTTTAAAATTTAAAATTTTTAATATATATATTAAACCAACATGAGAGCACAGAAAAACAGATATTTTTTTTTTTCAATGCAATACTAAAATGGACAACCAGCATGATTTGAACAGCAAGACTGAAAAAAAAAAATCAAGCCAGCTGTTTTATTTATCCCCTTCTCCCCCTCTTTGACCTAGCTAGGGGTCAACCTAGGTTTAGGTTTTAATGCAGGATACTGTTGGCTCTCTAGCTGCAAAGCATCGTAGTTGTGGCAGAGAGCATCTCACAGAGGGATCTGAACCTGACTGTCTAAATTCTGGGGGGAATGACTGACATTAGGACTGGAATCCAGATGCCGGATTTGGAAAAACCATTCAGCAAAGCTTTTTGACACAACTTTACCAAAAGAGTAAAAGGGTCAGCATTTGACACACAAATGCTATGACAGTCTAGCTGGTTCTGCTGAAAATGCAGTAAAACAGACTACATAATTATGACACTTTTAATGTCATCTAGTTTTCTACACACACTGTAAATATAAAAATATGTTTCTTATTTTAGGTTATTATAATTTAATGCTAGATAAATCAGGCTATTTTTGACTAATAGTGGATATCCTCCATATGAAAACATATACTATGTACTGAGCTGAAACTAAATTTAGGTATTCAAAGAGGTATTCTCTTGTAGCCTGCCTGTCTGTAAAGGTGAACTGTATACTTCTGTCATGCATACACATATGCTGACAGCATGGAAAAAACACATCTGTGTTTCTTTCCATAGCTCTGGGGACATTTCTGTGTTGGTCTTACACGATCTCCTTTACTACATGGGATCTTGTTCCATAAACCTTTTAGGAAGAGTAAGGTATACCAAGTTATCTGGTGAACTCTAGAACATACTTGACATAGTGGCACTGTGAAAGTGTGAAATAGCGAACGTTTATATTTTGAAATCTTTACTGAACTGTTGTAATGTGTCAAGAAATGGTAGATTATCATCATAGAAACTGTCATTAAAACATGTTGGAAGTAAAATTGCCCATGGCAATAACAGTATATTGTTTGAATCCACACATAATTCCTTTTTAACCACACCTATGTCTAAAATGCTTTGGATTCAGTTATCACTGTGCATGGAGATGCCAGTCATTAAGTTTACATTTAAAGGACTGTGTATCATTAACTCCTGGTTGCTATCAGTCTCTCTCAAACTCATTCTGCATACAGAAATGTAACATCTGATATTTCTGAAATAATCAAGTTAATCTGCTTACATGGGTGTAATCTGCAGTGCTGTATAAAGCAAGCCTGAAAACACTTAAAGCGAGTGGTATCGGCTGCTGGCAGCTGTTGTTTCTGCCTGGGGGAGTGAGGGTTTCTGTACACGCAAGTGAAGAACTCGAAAATGATGACCGAACATTTTATCGTGCACAAATGGTAGAAACATACTTGAATTTATTTTAATGAAAATCAGGAAAGTAAGTGTCACAGAACAATTTTGCTTGTTGTTACCACTTGTGTTTTCTTAGCTGTGCAAGAAGTTCTTGTTAGAATGAAGTAGCATGACAGAGGGGAAGCCAGACCTGATTTGGAGACTAGGCTTTCTGTAATGATTGAAGAGATTCCCTTAGCCCTCGCTGATTGTGCTAACTGGGTCATTTAATCTCATTGAGAACACCAGGTTTGGATGCAGGAACTATGAATATGTTTAACTGCTCTGCACATCTCCTGGTTTATCACTCCAGGAATCTGAGCCAAGATCTACAATGCCATGTTCTAGGCTGGGACATTATTCAAAATCCATCTGACAACGTGAATACTTACTATAAATGCTAGTAATGTGGTTGCCATTGTTTTTAGCTTCTTAAGGAGTAGTTATAAATAACTTAATGTATTACTAATGTAGTCCTCCTGTGATGTGATGTGTGTTCACATTACATCTGTAAGCAAACACTTGCCTTTATAATATGAAGAGCCAGTTTGCTTGAGTAATGTCTCTGTTTTACACCTTGAGACTTTTTTAGCCACTTGACTTTAGTAATTCCATAATTTGTATCACTGTAACAAGTGGAGCTTCATAGACACGCTAGCTGAAAGAAATCCTGACAAATACAGCCTCTTCTCCATCATGCTTGTATCCCACATGGAATAAGGACAAATTTGCAATACAAATATCCATGAAACTATGTTATATTCATACACTTGTCAGTTGAAATGAAATGGAAAGAAAATCTTTATCCTTGAAACTTTTAGACTCTTTTTGGAGTCCTGTCATTTTCTTGATCAGTGGTGCAGGTAGGAAGTGAATCCCATGGGATATAACCAATTAATAATTTGTTGACATAAATGAAATCCTTTCACAACGGTAAGTGAAAACAAAGTTTTATGATATTTATCAGCGTGTGTCATGCATAGCTGGAGGAAGAATAGACTCTTTTTTGTAAAAACAAACAAAGTGTAAAAAAGATCTGAAATTAAAATCCAGTATATAATCTCAACGGCATTAAACCAAGTGATTCACTAGTTTATTTTTTTTCTCCTGCTGGGAAAGTTGATACCCTAAGTGACTTTTAAAAAACTTTCCTACTTACATAAAATGTTACCATTCTTTACATACCTGATGTCAAAGGATGGATCTCTGAAGTTCAGTGAGCAATGAAAAAAATCCCAGATCATCAATGAAAAGACAGAAAAAAATATTGCACATTTTTATTTTTGTGCTTGTGGGAAAAGGTAAACAGAAGTATGAACATTTTTAAAGTGATCCAGTGTCTTGATATGATAGTAACAGTTGTTTACCTTGACACCCTCATGACCTGTCTCTCTGATCTTGAACTCTTTTAGTATTATCTTTGTAAGGAAATATTTGGATAGGAAGGGGAGAATCCTATTGCTTGAAGATATGAATTTGATAATGACATTTAATTGTATCTAGAGTTTGAGGATTCTGTTAGGACAAAAGTATAAGGAGATAGTAGGTGTTGCTCAGGATCCAGAAAATTCTAGTAGTGTAGCAATTTGAAGTTTTTGAATGACATTAATGAGAGAAGAGCAATGGCAATATTTAAAAGTACATACCATATTTTGTTTGGAGCTTTGAAAATAGTCGCTAAATTAGAGAAGTTATCCCAACATACAGAGCTTGGTGTTGTGCAGCTGACTCTGAAGCTGTTGTTTTAATTTAGATTTTAAGGCTGCTCTGTGGACAAAGTGTAGTTCTGTTGTCTTACTCAGTAGAATATTTACAAATTTTATTACTTGGTAGAGATTGCTTAATTTATCTATAATAATTTGATTGCACATTGTTGGTTAGTGTGTTGGATTGTTTACTGTATTTCCAGTACTTTAGATAATATGTATTGTCTAGGTGATTTTAACCTGATGTGAGATGGAACCAGATTACTCTACTGCAGGCCAGGAAATTGTAAATAATTACTGATGTCTTTCCAAACAGATACCTTTTAGAGTGAAAATCCTGTTCTCATGTTGTTCATGTCACACGCATGAAGCGTAGCGTACGCTGCACCAATAGGTGCATGTCCAGTGGGTGACCCTTGGCTGCTGCAGGGGCTGCTGGAGTCCTCTGGTTGGGGTCCAGCTGATCTTTACATTGTTTTCATTGGGAAGAGTGCCTGTCATCAGCTGCTGGTACATTTTACCCATTTAATCTCTTTTCTGTGATGATGTATAAGCACTGTCTGCTGCTCTCTCTCTCTCTGAGAAAATTTTCAGTGTATGATACAGTTTTCTCAGGCCTTGGTGAACCTGCTAGAGCATATTAAATCTCAATTCATTAAGTAAAGCATTAGGGCACAAAAACCATGTTTTACTTGGAGGGAACACTTAACATAACAATTTTCCTAATGTTCCTGAACTCTAGGAAGAGTTTTCTTATTGATAATTTTATGCAAAGCTAACAATGCAGTTATTTTTGGTACTCTTTTTCAGACTTCTCTATCAAATTCATGTCTGTTATTATGGTAAACATCTTGTCTGAGGGTGAAAGGTTAATGCACTTCTCAGATATTTCCCAGCTGTGGGTAAGTAAGAGAAGTGAGGATAAAAGGCTATGGGCCCTATCTTCTGACACTACTGGTGAGGTTTGCGTTGTGGCTGATATCTATCTCTTCATCTCAAATAGTTTGTCTTCAGCGAGCTGTTAACAGAACCCTGGCTCCCAGTGCCCTTCATCCCTCTGGTCTCTAGTCCATACAGAAAACCCTTCAGTCCAGTTGTCTGCTGCCAGGCAGCATAAGCCTTAGAAACACTGGTAGCTCTATAAGCGTTTCCCAGTAAGCTTCCTCTCCTTACCCTAGCTTCCCTGAGGCTTCTGTGTTTGCTTTCAGATCAGCTCATTGTCAGTCTGCTGCTGAAAGTCTTCCTCAAACTTCCCTGGCCTGTCATTCAAATCCCCTTTTTTGGGCTGCAGAATTTTTATCAAAGGGATGGCCGGCTAGTCCGCCTCAGCCAGAGAGGTGTTGGTTTACTAAACCCTTACAAATCCCTTGTGTGGCTTTTAAGCCCAGCTGAACATCACGGTGTCAAGCTTAAAAGCAACAGATGAGTCTGCTGGAAAATCCAATTTACAGAAGCAGACTCTGCAAATTACAGGATGCTTTCCCCATCCTGTTCAAACCAGCACACATTTCCCTTTTAATATAACCCCTGTAGGTTACATGGGAGTACTCACAGAAGGTGTGTACTTGGTTCATGTTGTTGCTGTTGTTTGATGGGCAGGTTCGATGATACTCCTAGGGGCTAGCATTCCTTTGCAAGGTTGTTCCTGAGAAACTACAGGTGTATAGGATGTGATTTTCCAGCACTAGCAACAAACTATGAATCCTCTGTTCTCGTCATCTTCTGTCCCTTTTGCTAGTGTCCTGGTTTAAGCCCACTCAGTGCCTCAAACCAGGACAGGCAGCAAAGCACCACACAGCCACTCGTTCACTCCTACCCCCTCTGGTGGGATGGGGAGGAGAAAAAAGGCTCGGGACAAGAGCAGGGAGGGCACACTCCTCAATTATAGTCGTGGGCAAAGACAGACTCAACTTGGGGAAACATCATNCCCCCTCTGGTGGGATGGGGAGGAGAAAAAAGGCTCGGGACAAGAGCAGGGAGGGCACACTCCTCAATTATAGTCGTGGGCAAAGACAGACTCAACTTGGGGAAACATCATCAATTTAATTTAAACAGCAGCGCAGAGGGACAGGGAATGTAGTCAGCCTGTCACATGTTGTCTCTGCCGCTCCTTCCTCCTCTGGGGGAGTCCTCCCCAACTCCAGTGTGGCATCCCTGCCACAGGAGACAGTCCTCCACAAACTTCTCCAACGTGAGTCCTGCCCATAGAACTGCAGCTCTTCACAAACTGCTCTAGTGTGAGTCCTTTCTGCAGGGTTCACTGCTTCCAGCAACAGACTGCTCCAGTGTGGGCTTCCATCAGTCATGGCCTTCTTCAGGAAGGGCCACCTGTTCCAGCATGGAACTTCATGGGCTGTAAAGGTTCAACCTGCCATCTCACCAGAGGCTGCGGTGGAATGTCTGCTCTGGTGCACCTTCACCACCTCCTTCTTCACTGACCTTGGTGTCCCATTAGTTGTTTCTCTTACATCCCACTCCTCCACTCCAAAACAAAAGAACTTGCCCAACCGGTTTTTCCCCTCTTAAATATGTTATCACAGAGACAGTGTTTGGCTCCGCCTTGGCCAGCAGTAGGTCCAACTTTGGAGCTGGGGAAGTTTCTAGAAGCCTCTTACAAGAGCCACTCCTGTAGCCCTTCCACTGCTACCAAAACCCCACCACACACAAACCCAGCACATCTAGTGATGGTAGTAGTATCAGTTTGCAGATCATCGTGTTGATCCAAAATAATTGACTTAGGGGAGAATGTTGTTCAGTTCCCTTTCCTCACAAAACCTTTGACTATTCTGTTCTTATCCAAATGACTGAAAATATAGGAAATGAAAACTTTTGTTTTCTGGTTTTGGTTTTACCTGGCACTTCATTTGAATGAGTAAAATGTCCTCAGACTTGGTAAGGAACATATTTATCACATCACTAAGAAAAGTTACTTTTTCTTCACTTTGGAACTCTAGAACGCACTAAACATTGTGTGAGATCATCTCTGGTTTAAAAGCAAAATTCAAATAGAAAAACTGTTACCTTTTATACCAGTAGTGTTGGGACACCATTAATAAAATCACATCCTTTGAAGAATTTGTGAAACCATCATCCTTTTTAGAGCTTTAAAGTACAGTTTCTGTTCTTTTTTGTTTTCCTCTCCTAATCCAGTTGGGTTTGTAGGCTGGCTAAGACTCCAGTAAACTAATATCACAGAAAAGTCTGGTTAAATATTTGTTCCAAATAGTGTCAACCAATGTGGTAACTTCCCCTTTAAATTCCTTCCAGCAGAAGAAATACCATTGTCATCCACTTTCAAACAAAAAGCCTGCCTCTAGTTTATTCTTTTCCCCCATTGGCCCAAATTTTGCTGACTTTACACCGTTACTGATATTTGTGATATACTTGTTCCAGCAATTTCTCTGTTGGTCAGCAATTGTGTTACAGTAATACCTGTCTTATTATATATATTTAACATTTCTCATTTCTACCATTTCTCATGTTGTTATCTTACTAGCCTTGAGTTGGCCTTATACATGCATGTCCTAATGCTTACTTTACATTTTGGCATCCATAGAGCAACCATAATTTAAGTCTATTGTCTGACTTGTAAAAAGATCAAGCTGTAGTCCTTACAAAGGAGAAAAAGTACCAGCTGAAGACTGTTCTTAAACTCACAAATGTGCATTGTTGTATTGCTCCCCAAAAGAAGAATTAGATTGGGATAGAATTCAGTAACTCATTTACCCTCTGTTATGAGAGCTGCTGGAATTTTTACTCAGTTCTAGAATTTCTGGCAAATCTGGTATCAGACTCCTTAGATTGGTAGAAATTAGTTTATTGTTTTCAAAACTGACATTGTTTTCCTAAAATATTGCCAAAAACAAGCTTTTCTAATTTAAAGCTTAATCTAAAATAATTCAAATTATATCTGTTTAGATAACCACATCCGTTTTACCAAAGCATCCTGTTCTGGTCTCTGCCAGAGACAGGATACTGTACTGCGCTGCACTAGAAGGGGCTACAATTTGACTTAGCCCAGGAATTCCTACGTCTTATGTCATTTCAGAGGCAGCCAGCAGCAGCTAAACCATCTCAGCTGCTTTAAAAGGGTGGCTGTAGGGAAGAATAGGCGTGGTGCAGCACCAGATGGGTTTTTGCAAGCACTCACTATGCCTGGAACTTACTAAGGTTGTATATCTTTAAAAAATATTATCATGTGTACAAGAATAAGAAATACTTCTAATGGGTAACCTTTTAAGCAATCTCTTTTTTTCTGATGCTAGTTTTGTTTCGTAGGGTTTTAAACTGCAAAGGAAAGCTAATTCAAGTATTTTAAAATAAATGCTTCATATAAAAATCTTCCTGGGTACTCAAAAATCCTGCTTCAAACACTGTGAGGCTTGTTGTCAAATACATAGTTTCCCTTTGTCCTTTTTTGTGAGGTTGACTTCTGTGGTCTTGATCTCTGCAGTAGCTGTCAAACTGCGTACCTCACCGAGATACACTGCAGGAACACTACTAAAAGCTTTAAACACACCAATTAGAAAAAAAAAAAAAGGTTATAGTTTGACAGTGCATGGCTTAGTTTCAGTATCTTTCATCTTTACTTGTCTTTTCTATTCAGTAGAGGCACACATGGATATATGGCCATCTGTGAGTTGCAGATTTGGTTTTTGCCCTTATCTTTTCTCTTCTGTAAATATAGAGCCTAAGAGCTAATTCTTAAACTCAAACCTATTGTTCCGCTACTGATTTGCTAATATTGATTTTGAACCAAATCCATACAGTTTGCGTACCTGAAAAATCCATAAAATGGCTTTTTAGAATATGGGGTGGTTATATGCAGTCTTTCAGAAGGAAGTGAAAAGTAAAATGTAGTAAATGGAGACAATATTAAAACTGTTATAAATATGCAGATTGTAAAAAGAAAGCAAATTTTTGGCTTGGTTTTTTAATCCATCTGCCTGTTACATTTTTTTTAAGTTCAAACAGCAAAACTACTTCTGATTTAACTATTACATATTTGGCAAGCTTAATAAAGGACAAATCAAAGCAAAATCAGGGGTATTTACAACAACCACAAATTTAATCCAAAGTGGGTACTTAAATGCTCATATAGTTCTAAATGATGTTCCTTCCAGATGGTGAATTAATGTAATTTTAGCAGGAAGTGAAGTTGCACAAATATGCAGTATTTAGAACACTCACTGATTTAATGTTTCTGTACCCACCAAGGCACAGATGTTACTTATCATTTTTGTGCCAGTTGTCTCTATCTTTCCAATTACTGAAAACTGAGGAAGAGAGTTTGCAAGAGCAAAAAGGGGGCTGGGAATAACTTAAGTTAGTAAACCCTAATTAAGATTCAGATCAATCTTTTCTGTCCTCGACCTATTTAACCTCCCCAATAATAGTGATGGTGGTTTACTTGTGGAGTATCTCATTATGATTCAGTCCTGTATTGCCTGCATTATGGCTTTTTGGTTTCTAAGTAAAGTCTTGGAACCCATGGAGCTGTCTCTGACTTACAGTGTACATGCTTCCCTGTCGCGTGCTTCTAAACAGTGGTAAAGGGGAAAGCACAAGACAAATCTCTTGGCTTAAACAAAGAGGAGTTCCTGGCAAGTTGGTCCAGCATCAAAATTATGTTCATTCCGTACTGCAGAATGGCTTGAATTTGCTGGGTATATTTCAAAACCTCTCATTTTCCCATGTGTTTTGCAGCAAAGAGAAGACAACAAAGATTATGTGCTGGGTGGTACAGATTTTTTGAGGGAGGTGCTTCTGGTGAAACATGTTAGGGAAGAACTGTATTGTAGGTATTGTAAAGGGTAGATTCAGACTAGATATAAGGAGGAAACTTTTTATGATTGAATGGTGAAACACTGGAACAGGTTTCCCAGAGAGCTTGTGGATGCCCCATCCCTGGAAAAATTCAGGGTCAGGTTGGACAGGGCTCTGAGCAACCTGATCTAATTGAAGATGTCCCTGCTCACTATAGGTGAGTCCAACACTGCAGGTTGGACTAGATGACCTTTAAAGGTCCCTTCCAACCCAAACCATTCTATTATTCTGTGACTATGAAATTGCTGCTTATGTAATATGTAAGACTAGGCAGTATTATCTGCTTCCCCAGCTGAAGGCAGAATGAGAGAGGAATGTAGGAAGGACTTGATTATTTCTCTAATTGCCTTTTCAAGCACCGGCGGAGATCGGAGTGTTGGAGAATGTGCAGCAGCCCTGAGCTGTACCCAGCTTGTAATATAGAATCCACAGCTCTCGTTCCACCTCTTTCCAATTTTAGCAGGGGTTGAGTGAATGTACTAGTACTTGCTCTAGTATTCGATTTTATCTTTGTCAGCCACACAGGACACAGACCTACGGGGACTGCAAAGGAACCTTGCATTTCCATACGCTACTAGCCATAATGGGCCACAGTAGATAGTTGGGCTTCGTATGTTTAATTATATGTTGAAGACACATGCAGTCTTTAATAGATGTTTCTCTGTTCACAAAATAGTGAAAATATTAAATAAGAATTAAATAAGAATTATGAGATAGTATTACTAATACTGTGATAATATTCTAAGGCTTGGTTGGTTTGTATGTAGTGATTCACAGCACTGCAGGATTTTGTCCAATGCTTTTCACAGATGACAAATTTTTCTCTTCTGCCCAGGGACTAAAAGGTGACCCTGGTAATCCTGGTGTAGCTGGTCCTAAAGGAGAAAAGGTACTTTTTTATCTGTAAAGTTGTGTATATATATGTGAGCATGCATGATATTTCTTCAATATTGAACACCTTGCCTTAACTACATATGGCAAACACTCACTGCTGCTGTTTGTGTAGCTTAAGGGTTGAAGAATATGAATACAGACCAACTGTAAATATGTAAGACAAGTACTCTTTATTACAATAAATTCTGAAAGGAATTCAGAGCAGAAGCCTAAATCTTATGTTCTGAATTGCTCTCTGGGTGCTCTGATTTGCTCCTGTGAACCGAATCTGAAGATCTCACAGCACGATTTGTACCTCAGTGACCTAATTCTGTGAACATTTTACACAGTCAGATGTCTTTGCATATGTGAGCTGTCACACTGACTTCCATGGCCACCTTGTGCATGTAAGCTGCATCTTGTAATTTAACATATGCAAATACGTTTTGAAGGATTGCTTTTTTAAAGCTGTGATTCATTTATGCAGAGGCCTGCCATTTTTTTTTTCTATTTAACCTGTGGTGAACTATTTACTTCTACACCATTACTGAAAGAGAATATTGCTTTACTCATATATTTTCATAATTAGAGCATGTTTGATGATTATACTGAATTTACTACTGCAGTGGTGCATATCCTCTAAAATGCCTAGAGGTTAAGTATGTATAACTAAAGAGACTGCTCATTTACTTACTCTACTATTTTAACTAGGGAGATGCAGGACCTCCAGGACCAACTGCCTTGAGTGTAAGTACATGTAAAATAAAAACAGACAGAAGAAAATCACTAAGAAATGTTGCTGGTTTTAACTTACTTGCAATGTAAATGCTTTCATTATTAAATTTAAGAGCCAATTCCCTCTCTTTAGAATGCTTCTGCATTCTCTATATGAATTGTGAAACAGGGAGAAGGGAATTTTATAAATATAAAGAAAATAAGCAGATCTAAAACATCTTGTTGCCCACCAAATGCTAAACAAGAATAGTGGGGGATTGTTCTGCATAGAGGTGGTATAGGGTGGTTAAAGTGAAAGAATTCCCTTGTTATTTTTACTGATCAGTAAAAGCTTGCAAAACTAATTAATACTTTAAAAGATATTGTAAATACTCTGCTGTAAGGTTTTGGTTTTTTTAATTACTTAGTTATGAGTGCAGTGCCCTGTATGTGACACAGGATTATATATATAGCATACATATGTTCAAATTTGACACACAGGACCCTATTTCAAAAAGTTAAGCATGTGGGGATACATCCAGCAGCCAGAGAGATGTGAGGCTACCACAGCTTCTTGTCGTGAGGTCCAGATGATAGCAGGGCTAAGTGTGCCTTCCCAGTAGGTACATCAACACACATACAGCACAGGTCAACACAGGTGGACACACTCAGCACTCCCACAAACACAAACAGCACCACTAGCCTCATCCTGTTACCCTCCCTGGAAGATTGTGATAATGGTCTGGCACTGGGAAATATATACATATATACAATGTGTGTTCCTCTAGTAGCTGAGCTGACACAGCCAAAGCAGTAGATGCCTCTGATCTTGATCTCTCCAGTTGCTGGCACCTGGATATTCAGCCCCACCAAGGCTTACAGCCGCACTCCAGGCACTGGTGCACACCTGCTCACTCAGACACCCATGCAAAAACACGTGTGCACACAGAGAGAGAAAGAGATTTCCCTGGCCTCCTGATCATTTCATCTACTTGCCAACCAGTCCAGCATGATAGTCACTGTTGATTTATTTATTCCATTTACTGTAATTTACCAGAAGAAATAATTTGTGAGATCAGACATGATGATTAGTTGTCTTTCAAGTATCAAGGACAGACTTCCTGAATATGCATCTAACATTTTCTTTGTGAGGATCTGGTACATGCCTGTGCACCACGAAAGAGAATTGACCTGAATATTAGTTATATTCTGATTAGACAGTGCCACAGAGATGGTGGAAGATGTTTTTAATTTTCTTGCAATGATCTCTGCCCCAAGCATGTACAAAGCCTAAAGAGAAATGCCCGCAAAACTCTGTAGGGCAAGCTTTGCTTTATAAGAGTAGTAAATTCTGTCTGAGTCCACGTGGTTTTGCTCACAAACTGAAATGAGGCCTCCCGTTAAGGAGAGCCCATTTGGGTAAAAACAGTTAAGAATGGTGCAAAATAGTGTTGTGGACACTTCGCTTTCCTAAGAATCATACTCAGAGGTTAGTATTATGGTACTGAAAATCAGAAGCTGCTTTCAAGTTGACTGAACTTACTCCTGTACCTTAAGTAATTCAGTTTCATAAAATGGACTGTCAAAGAATTACATTTCTTTGATTACAAAATGCTGTGCAAATCTTTCAGTTCCATTAATTCAGGCACAGCAAGATGTCTCTGCATTGGTTCAGCCACTGATGGTTGTCTTCACACTTTTTAAAAGGAAATATTTAAATTTTAGGAAGAAGACACAAGTCTTCAAAGGGATGTTACTAACTGACATACTGAAACATTTTTTTTGTGTAGTGGCTAACTGAGAGAAGAGACAAGAGTGGGTGTGAATTGGTTTAGCAGTTTGAAGACAGATTACAGCAGTGCAGGAATATATGGCCCAGCAGGAAAGCTTTCTCTCTCCAGCACTGTAAATAGTCATGTGTTTCTGTTGGCAAGAGCTAAAAGAAGATGAATGACATGAATAGTGATGGCTCAGGGAAAATCCCGTCTTCAGAGTTGTTTTATTTGTGTGACTTCTGTGTGGCTGTGACTCCTAGGATATATAATCATGAAAAGAAGATGTCGTATCTTGCTGTGAATAAGTAGCAGGCTAGATAATATCAAGGTTCGTGTGTCACTGAATGAGAACTTACTATGTCAGGACCATTGATGCTGTTACAGCTAAAATGCGACCTCAGTATTTCAGTAATGAACCCTGTTAAAGCAAAGTTTTAAAATGTTCCATTCATTTGGGACTCAGCCATAATGTCATAAATTTATCCTCTACTTGGAGAGATTTTTAGTTTTCCCTAATGTGAATTTTTTTTTTTCTTTTTATCAAAATGCAAAATTAGTTATTATGCTGGGTGGCGGGGAGGGAAGCAGAGTAGAAATAATGACACGGTGTTAGAGCTAGCTTCAAAATGCGTTTGGACAGGGAGGAAGGGCATATTGAAAGGGACTTGATTTTTCTCAAGCTGGACAACTCAGCCTGGGTCATCGACTTTCTGCCCCAGTGCAATTGCATATTGAGATAGGTGGAAAATGATGGCATTACAGAGCTCTGCTGGCCTGTGCAGCTCTTGCATTCCTATGTATTTCCATAGAAATCATACACCAGTGGAATAAGCTGGAGAAGATCTACACTATATATGCTGGACTCAATATATAGACCACCAGCAGCGTTGTGCTGGCCTATGTGTTCTCCCCACACATAGACTTGCACCATGGTCATGTTCTCAGCATGTGGAGCATGAAGGTGGTAAAAGGCTGAGACTGCTTCGCTGCAGTCATTCCCAAACAGCTGGTTGGTGGTCCTTTGATCTGCAAAGGGTTGTCTGTAGGTAATCTACAGAAGTATGTAACAATAAGTAGTAGAAACTCTTGGGGTTTTTAATTTGTCTGTGCTGTTGGTACCTGTGAAAGTCTAAAAGGTGTCAGTGATGCTGTGTCTAAAAGTTTTTGGGCGTCCCTGATGTATAGGAAATTCCGTGCTGCTCCAAAGCACAGTTAGTGTGCTCTGCCCTTGAACATGAAAAAAAATGCAGAAGAAAATTAAATTATTGCTGTATTTTTAGAAGTGTTCAACTGATAGCTGCAGCCATCATAGTCTCTGTAAGGAATGAGGGATACTTGGAGGCAGTATGTATGGCAGAATTCATAAACACCCAACAGCTGTACCAACCTATCAGGTACATGTGTATATGCCAAACTGCAAAACAAGAAGGTAATACCACTGCATTTTTTTAAGATGTAAAAATGATTTTATGAGTTTGAAATGGAAATTTGTATGTTTTATGTAGAATCCTAATGAAATTAGTAATTTCAGTAGTTCTAAGTGTATTTTTTTGATTCATGTATTAGTCATACAAATACATTTTATTGGCTTCGATTGTTAACTTTGACATATATGTGCATATTTAAGTACTTTTAGTAAGGGTGTACAGTTTTTCTGTGTTCCCATGGAGTCAGTTAACACTACACAAGTCAAGCTATATGTATTTATTTTGTCTCCTTAGTTATGGTGGTAGTTTTATGGGAGTAGTCCAAAGTCATGACTGATTCTCATCCTTTCTTTATGCTGTCCTTACGTTCTCTGGTATGTTCTTTCTAAATTGCTCTTTAAGTACTAGATGTCTCTTTTCTTTAGTACTTTTCAGGTGTCTTATAATGCATGCTGGAAATATATTTTGAACTTGTCTCCCTAATTATGCCCACTTTATGCAGGGGTTTCTAAACTTTAGAAGTTTAAGTTAAAGTATACTGTGGCTGAGGACTCTTTGGAGAATAAACAGGAGGGATTATACTGCTCTGTTGTGTGGTTTTGTCAAAACGTGGAATTCAGTGGCAGAAGCTGGGGACTGTTTTCTGCAGGGGCACAGCTGGCTCTGCAGCTTGCCCGCTCTGGTATCCACAGCTTAAGCCTGCGCATGCCGTGTCAGAAGAGTGACAGGTGAGGGAAGGTAGCACAGCCATCTCTTGTAAAATATATGATAACTATTCCTCTTGACACTTGATACGCTGCTTTTAGTTCCTGAGGAAAACGCGCGTCCGTCCGTACGTTCCTGCAAACCTATCCCTTTCAGGAGTTATAAAATAGTCATCCAGATGGCACCAAGTGTTTACGCAGAAGCCGAGGCTTAAGTCAGTCACAGACAGAAGTCCCCAAGACTTGCTTACTAAACAGATAGTTGGAATGTTGGCTCCTAGGTCTGGTTAACTGGAGCTGAAGGAAGCTGGCGCACAAGTGCAGCACAGAGGCGGCTGTGGGAGGAAGCTGCAGGCCCAGGCAAGCTCTGCCATCAATTTTGGCTCTCTCTTCCCTAAACAAACATCAGCAACAGATTACGTAGCTTTCCCCTCAGAGCTTCATGTAAAGCTAAAGTTCACTTTCGGCAGTGTTGCCTAGAAATTTCACAAATTCATTTGATGCAGTACTTCAGTCATAGTGTAATTATTTGGCATTTATACAGGACTCTGAAGAGGAGACGTTTGGGTGTCCCAGCATTCTTGCTGTTGTAATGGACAGCAGTATTTTGGATGATTCCTCCTGAAAAATCATGTGCCAACCTTTGTTTATCTTAACTCCTTCACACGATTCCTTTCTTGCCTCACAGTGGAAAAAATAAGCTGCATTGATAGATGTATTAATTTCAAGAAAATACTAAACTGTTCATTCATTTTTCTTGGGATACAGTGATCTTAACTCCTGCAGTATAACCTGCAAATATTCTCTTCTTGAAAAAATGCTTCTAATGTATGGAAGCAGATCCTATTAAGATTACCCTTTTAGTGAAATAAAAGATAGTTTAGCAGTTTCAGCCTGGTTTTTATCTTCTTTATGCAGTAATACTGACACAGAAGGCACAAGTGAAGATTGATGTCTTAGCCTCACAGAAAATTTGTTTTACAAAAATTCACAGTCTGCTAAATTGACAAAAATGTGATTTATATCTCCTTCATTAGAAGAATGGTTTCAGAATAGTCTCATATGCAGTAGACATCAATGTAAAGAATCATTTCAAATTACTCCTCGCAATTTTAAATGATACTTTTTTTATTTAGAAAATAAACCCATGTCTATTAAAAGTACTAGGTTCATAAAGTGTGAACTTCTGTGAAATTACTTTTCCAATTTCCCTTTGAAATGATTGTCTCTGAAGCAAAGTAGATTTCAAGTTACCAGAAAGAGCTACAGAAATGACCAAACCCAAAGCATAATGAGATCAGTGAGGAACATATCTTCTGTTTGCTTCAGTAATAAATTATCATGAAAATATAGCTGATCCTATTTTCTGGCACACTGAAATGATTCTTCTAAATGCTGTCTCCTTTCCCACAGAAGTAAATGGATTGGCAGCAGTTTTAAAAGCAAAATCGTGGCCTATTCCACTTTGCACTCCTAAGCAAAATGGTGTGATTACTGCATTAGCAAGAAGAGGCCAAACATGGGGTACAAATCTTTCAACTTGCCAACTTACTTCAGTAAGGATGTGAATGAGACCAGGTCATGTTTGGAAATGCTGAAGATAGAGGTATTTTAGATAAGTGGTAGTATAATTTCACCTCACTAAACACTAATACAACAAGAAATTTGTGATCCATCTGTGATTTTCCTGTGTCCATTTTCCTATTCTAGCAAAATTTTATAACAATGAGGTGTGTCTGCAGGCTCTGTGGGTTTTCTTCTGGGTGGTGATGTACAGTCTTGTGGAGAAGTAGAGGAAACCATCAGGGTTGTAATTTAAGGTCTCTCTCTTCCTCACCCACCTGTTCGGACTTCGAGGTAGGGCAGCAGGACAGTTCCAGCAAGTAAACTGACTTGAAGATACCTGGAAAACCAACACTGTATCCATCTTAACTGCAGGGAAGGTATTTATATTTCCGTTCCTTTGCTTGCTGTGGGTAATAGCCCATTCTTACATGAGAGGAGTTTCCTCAATATTCCTCAAGCTCATTTCCCCTCAATATGGTACAAACAGGCCAAAGAGGAAAAGAACCTTAAAATAAGATAGAAGAATCACAGCAACAGTCATGACCTGCACAGTAGAACTTGTCACCTAGTAATACCTCCAGATGAATAGATGAATTTAAGACCTAATGAACTGCATCTTGATGCATACTGTCCAGGATGTTGGGACATTCATGCATGAGTGCAGCCACAGCAGCAGCATAGGTCCCATGAGCAGTATTTGAGTGGCTGGGGAACGCTTTTTAAGTCAGTGAGGCTCCAGCTCTTTACAGTGATCATATGTTGTCTTATGTCAGGAATTTGGAAATCCATGGTCACTTTTTACATGACTATTGGTTTGTGTGATTCTGTGCTGCTCTACTTGTGGATTTTACTGCGGGATCATTGTATGTGTAATTGTGCTGGTTCAGCCATCAGTTGCCTGATCACACAGGCCAACACTGAACTCAGCAGCATCCTCTCGGAAGTTTTCTTTCAGACAGTGCTGCCATAGGTTCCTGTGGGCCCAGCTCCTCCACTCCCCACTGTGGTGCTGGCATCACCTGCTGGACACAACAAACAGAGATGGCTCCCTCAGTGGCCCTTCGTGTAGGAGGACACCACCAAGAGAGCTCAGCAAAATGCAACCAGCCCCAACAGAAGCCACACCCAACAGAAAGCTTCTCCAACTAATCAGCTCCTGGTTAATATAGTCCTGGCCTTGCCCACCACCACAACCACCTGGGTGAGGGCAGAGCCACAGGTGGGCCAGGTTCTGCTTCAGGACTATGAAGCCAATCGGAAAAACAAAATGTTCTGCTAGGTTGTGACTCATTCACAGGTCAACTCCAACTTGGGGCCCACAACTCAAGCCCCAGCACTTCAGTAATTCATCAGTGTGACGGCTTCTCTTTATCCTGTTGAGAACTGTACCTTGAAGAACTAGGTGAAGCCCCCGCAGTGGGAACTGTACTCAGCACTTGTGAGACTGCACTTTTGAGTACTGTGTCCGGTTCTGCGCACCACAGTACAAGAAGGACATTGAGGTGCTGGAGCAGGTCCAGAGAAGGGCAATGAAGCTGGTGAGGGGTCTGGAAAGCATGCCTTATGAAGAGCAGCCTAGGGAACTGGAGCTGTTTAGTCTGGAGAAGAGGAGACTGAGAAGAGACCTTACTGCTCTCTACCACTACTTAAGAGGAGGTTGTAGCGAGACTGCTGTTGGTCTCTTCTCCCAGATTACTAGTGATAGAATGAGAGGAAATGGCCTCAAGTTGCGTCAGGGGAGGTTTAGATTAAATATTAGGAAGAAATTCTTTACTGAGAGAGTGGTTGGGCACTGGAACAGAGTGCCCAGGGAGGTGGTAGAGTCACCATCCCTGGAGCTGTTTAAAAACTGAGTAGATGTAGCACTTGAGGCTATGGTCTAGTGGCTAGAGAGATGTTAGGATGAAGGTTGGACTTGATGATGCTGGTGGTCCTTTCCAACCATAATGATTCTGTGATTCTATCTGCCCACCAATTCGCTTGTAAAATGTTTAAGTGTTGATTTTGTTTCAGTAGAGATATATCTTTCTGTTTATAAACATATTGTTTCTACATTGCTTAGCCAAATCATTTCTATTATAGCTGGGCCTTTTTAAACTAGCAAGTTTTATCATTACAAAAGCTTACATATTCAAATGGTTAAAAAAATGACCTATTCTTACATTACCACTAGGTGTTTCTGCATACCTAATTTAGGCTTTATCTCTGTCTTTACTTGACTTCGGTCACTAGACTACATCCACTTTCTCTCTGTTGGCATTTATTCCATAAAAGCTGAACCAATGTGTTTGGTGGAATTCATAGTGAGGAAAAAAATGGATGAGAGTAATTTCTGTATAGAACGTAGAAGCCAGTCTATGAAGGACTATGATGAAATAATTTTTGTCCCTTCGTTAGACATACCTTGGTGTTGTTAGCATTTGTATGTTTCTAATTTGTGTTGAGAAGGAAAGGCTGTCATGCTCAGAAGCTGTTTCAGCAGCGCTGCTTATGAGTACGTAAGGCAGCTGTTTAGCCTTCTGCTTCAAAACCTATCAGCTGTGCTTTGAAGCAACTATCAGGATACCAAAAATATACTTACTTCTCTAATATTTTACTCTTATGGCATTGGCCATAAGCTTCCAGATGTAGTAATACATGTAACAACTTTAAATAACTTCAACCTTCCACTTCAGATGGGATTTTTGTTTTGTTTTAATTCACTTCCTTTTACAGTTTACCTCTTACAAAGGAATTCACAGGTTTTGGCTCTTAACTTTATTTTCAAGAATTTGTACAACCCTCTTGTGCCTACCTGTGTATCATGTTTCATCTCTTTTCATAGTCATCCTCACTCATTGTAATAGATTTTTTAAGTTTAAGATGCTCCTGAGCCCATCTCCAGCTTACTGACTTTTTCTCCCCAGGCTACATGGTAGTGTTTGAGACATTTCCACTTCATGTTCCTGAGGCTCCTTCAGGCATGTAACCTCAAGGGGCTTGCCTGGTCCATGACAGGTACAAGCACTAAATAGTGCATATGTTATTTTGGTTCACTTCTCCGTGAAGTAGGTAGATTTGACCTTGCAATCTCAAAGGTGGCCTGGTAGATTCAGGAAAATCCTGTACATATGAGACCATCTGTAAGGATGGATTATCTTTTCCTGCCAGTCTGATGGCATAGGGATAGACTGTTCTTATATCTCACTTTGATTTGTGCTATTCCTACATGTCCTTTTGCTCATCGCCATACCCATCCTCTTGCCAGTGCAAGACTATCAGAATGGCACATAGTGAATCATTTTAATTGCTTTGGATGTTGTTTGCCTGGGGAGATAGCAGAGTAAAATACATTGCCTTCTGGCATAAATGTTTTCAACACAATCAATAGCATATCCCATGAGGCCTCATGTGTCTATTCAGCCTATATTCTGTCCCTTTCTGTCTGCAGTGGTGGGCTCTTTTGGTGGAGTTTGTCTACCCACTGTGCCATCCATGATTTGAGGGAGCTGAGAATCTGATCTTTTATCCCCAAAGGGAGATCTCCAGAAGCTAAATAGAGATAAGACCTAAGTAGGTACTTTGGTCTGCCTTCCTACATATATGTACTTCTTTTCTGTGCTGAACTGTTACATTCATTTCCGGGTTTTATAGGAGTGTTTTATTCATCCCTCTAGACAGATTTCACTGTGGAGAAGTTTTCTTTTTCATTCCTTCTGCAGGTTTCTTCAGTTGTTTTCCCAGGATCTCATTCAGTGAATGCTGAACAGGAATAGCATTGCTAAGTCATTACTGTTACCAAGTTATTGCAGTTTCATAGCCATCATAGTTTACAGGGCCCATGTTGTCCTACCAGTTTTTAAACTGAAGATCCCACTAAAGTTAGTGTGAACTTTTACCTCTGTTTCAATGTCAGGATGTGGCTCCTTGTACAGGGTAGTCCTCCCTGCCTAGTTACCAATTGTAAGCTGCTCTCCTCCCTTTCCTCGAAGATAAACCTCCTTATCTAGTTCCTTTTTCTTGACAATAATATTGTAGAGAGAAGAAAAAGAATAAAAGTAGATCTTGGACAAAAATGTTGGCTATTAATTATCATTATTGTGCAGTTACATTCTTGTGTAATTCTTGTTCCCTTGGAGCCTTATTGTACAGATATGTGAGGCTAAGTATTTCCTCCTCTATAAAACAGACATTACAGGTTTTCATCTCATTCCATTGCATAAAGTTGTCACTAGAAGTGAAATAACAACAACACTCCACCTCTTCCTTAATTCCCTGATTTCTCTACGAAGGTAGAATGTTCTGCAAGTTCCAAATTACCTTGAGGAAAAGTAGAGGAGGTCTGCAGAGGTCACACTGCCATACTGCATTATGGTTTTGTGCATGTATAAGCTACATAACTGTACTGTAATTAACTTATCACAATTTATTTTGTTGGACACAGCTCTGTCATTTATATTCTAGTTCCATAAACTTTGGGGGAAAGATGGAAATGGTGCACATCAGTTTTGTAAAAGGCCCTAAACCTTATCTGGTTTACATATATAAACTGAAGTGAAAGGAGAAATATCCTATAGTGAAATACTGTCTGAGGTACTCTTCAGTGTTTGAAAGTAGATAAATGATAGGAATGGAAAA
The DNA here is from genome assembly GCA_013400335.1 of Eurystomus gularis. NCBI lineage: Eukaryota > Metazoa > Chordata > Aves > Coraciiformes > Coraciidae > Eurystomus > Eurystomus gularis. The sequence goes on from VZZY01013823.1 coordinate 38,544, forward strand.
GCTCTTGGACTGACTACTTTTATTTAAAATTGAAGTCAGACTTAATGCTAATCAGTGTAAAACATCACTTGAAGATATATGAACTAGCAGCTTTGGCATGCCCACTTTCTCAAGTTTATCTTTGGAATTAGAGATCATAAATTAACTTTTCAAATTAATTTCTGGAAATCTGGACACTTCTCAAAAACGTGGTTCTCAGGGGCCTCAGTTTACCCTTACTGGGCAATAAATACGTGTAATTGATTCTCAATAAGGAGTTCAGAATTTAACCAAGGATATAACTCAAGCTGAAGCAGTACCTGACTCCGAGTAATTTAAATATCTAATAATGTAATATTTCAGACTCTTAACAAACTAAACATAAGTTCTTTAATTTTGTTATACCCTGTAAGAATATGCAGTATTATATTCAAGAGTTTTTTTTAAATTATACAAAGTAGAACTGTTCAGTCTGCTGATTACATAGAAACTGATTTCATATCTCTTGTTGCTATAATGGAAGTTGGATAGCTTCCTTGAAGTAATTTTTTTTTAAAATCGTATTCCAAGGTGACTCATAAAGTAAAGCAAGGAGGGCACTGTTCTTAGTACAGAGCTGTTATTTGAAGGCTTTATGATTGTGTCGTGCATTAATCAGATATAAAATTAAAGCCCCAAAGCGTCAGAAACAGTCTGTGATTCTGTCTGTGACTGCAGAGATTCTTGCACTGAGTTCAGAAGGAAGACTCACAGTCAAGGATATATTCAAAACACCCAAAGCTCTTGTGCCTGGTCAGGGGAGAGGGAGAGAGAAGTGGCTCTGAAGGGTCTGGAAGAGCCGAGCCAGGCACACGGAGGAAGCTGTGCTGGGCTGGTTCTTACAATGCAACAAGCATAAAGCCTCTGCTATATTTAGTCTCCTTTCCCTCCCCTCCCTTCCTTTCCCCTCCCCCTTCAGTGCCTATATTTGAATTTGAGTTGTAGAGTAAGTTGTCATTCATTTAATATAACTTATTTTTCTTTTTTCTTATGGCATCCTAACTTAACAAGATAAATCACTTTTCATACAACACTGTAGTTAAATATAACTGGTTAAGTAGTGCTGACCTAACTCTTCTTTTCCAAATGATTCAGCCTTTATATGGAGGAAAGTGATTAATAATTATTGTTTACATTTTTTCTTGCACCTGAATATAACATTATCCTGAAAGAAGTTACTATGAGTGACCTATTTTTATTATTAGAAATAAATGCTTTGTCTTGACATCTGGCTCTTTGGCTTAGTCTTCTGTGGAATAATAGAGGATGAAAATAACACTAAATGTTATGTTTGTTTAACATTTGTATTTTCAGGGTTTGCCAGGGCTGGAGGGTCCCCAAGGTCCACCTGGCAAAGAAGGTCAAAGGGTGAGTAAACTTGGTGAACAACTGGTGAGTGTGCTAACTGACCTTGATGTATGACTTCTTTCTAAGCACTAATAAAAAATGGAAAGGTAGCAGCTGAGTATGAAGCTTGCTGACAACAAACTGAGCTTTGACATTTGAGGTTTCTCTTCAGTTGAAGGAGATTTAACAATTTCAACCATCTAAAGTGTTTTAATGACTGGCAGCACAGATGTAGATATTGTCATTTGTGCAACACGTTTCTTCTGTAATTTTAAATGAAAGAATATTAAAATTGCTCAGAAGCTTTAATTTTATTGCTGGGATAGACCACACCTTACTACGTTTAAGGTATATAAAAGTAATAATTTCAGGTCATTATCTAAAGTATTAACAGAAACTGGTACTGGTAACCCAAGTTTTGTTTTAGGTGCTACTGTGCAAGTGTCAAAGTATATATATACAAAGAAGAGAGATACAGTAAAGGTGGGGGAGAAGAGATTATGCCCAAGGCATTAAAAAAATCTTTGGTTATTCAGAATTGTAATGTAGTGAAGAAACTGACTGGTTTCTCTGTGTTGTGTTTTTGTTTCCCTGACTTAATGAATTTGGTAATTCAGCAGGACAGATAATGAATACTTATGATTGTGATATTGCAAGAAATAATTCAGTTCTGAGAGTTTATAATCTAGTCTTCCCCTAAAATTTTGGGAAGATGTTCAGACTCAAACATTTCAAACAATTCAGTTGTGCCTGGTTTGTGGTTTTGAAGTTGGAGCTCAATAATTCTTTTTTGCTTAGACAACTTGGTATTTAGTATCTCAGTTAAATTGTTTGACGTGGAAAGTGTTAGTATTACTCATCGTTGATCTTAGTCAACTACAGTGAATTAATAAAGGCCAGGTTAATAATTTCACTACTAGTAGTAATAATAATAATAACAGAAGACCAGTTATTGAACAAAATGAGTAATGGTGTTTAGGCCTCAAAGCTATGTTTTATATTGTTTTTAAGTTATAAAAATACTACTAATTTCGCTGAAGTTGAACATGAAAATTTGAAAGCTGAGATTAAGTTTTACAGAGTGTTTTTCTGTGGAGTATTGAATCTGCAAAACCACAGTTTACTAGTTCTCCTTTAGGAACAATTATATGTGGTTTAGAGACGTCACTCTTTATATTCTTAATTTTTGAGGCAATAATTCAGTTAATATACTGTACTATACACAATGGTTGATAAATTAATTTGGAAATACTTTTTCCATTTTGCAGTGGGAATTAGGGGGTTGATACATTCATCATGGACGTTTCTTATCTGCCCACAAAACTGAACTGCTGTCTCACTCCAATGTCCATAAAAACAGGAGCGTTGATTGTTTTATAATCTTGGCCGTCACACAGTTGCCTTGAGCCAAACAATGGGAACAGCAGGCTGTGTAGAGCCTCAGCATCTGTCTTTATCTTTCTACCAGTGAGATTCTCACAACAATACTCTTTCTGCTGGCCACCCCCGCCCAAGAATTAATAGCACGGTTTGCAGTCTTAATTCAAATCCCATGTGCGTTTGCATTTCCAATACATTTAATTACACAATAACACACTGTTTGTAACAAGATCTCTGCTCTGTTTAATGATAAACAGGACAGTGCACATCTAATGGCTACCAAATAGTCCTTTTTATTTAATTATAGATGTCATGTTCCTCTGATCCTCCAAATTTTTCACATTATATAAAATTACTCATTTTTTCAGGGGCTGTATTTTGAAGATTAAAGCATAATATTGAGTGTGCAGCTAACTGATTCTTCAACATATTTTTCAGACTAAAAGTGATCTTGTACCCATTTTGCAGACTGCAACTGTAATGTACTAGGAAAAAACAGCACTCCGAAACATTTGACAGTATCTATTCAATGTCAATGCCACATTTTGAGGAGGTGATTAGGTGATTTTTTTTTTTTTTAACTTCTCATCCACATTGCACTTGATATATTCAAAGTTTTATTTCCCACTTACCTCAGGAGCATGTTTAAGTGTTAACTCCTTTGAAAATTCAGCTTTGATTAATAAGGAGTAGAGAGGACAGTAATTGTGTAAGTTAGAGACCCCTCAACATACACTAAAGGAAATCTAAGGAACCGAGGAAAATTAACAGTGCTAGCAGTGAATTTCCAGAACCTTGAAGAAACATGTACAAGGCTCATATTAGAGCTAGTGACTTGGGTAAGTGACAATACAAAATGAGACAGAAAGGGAAGAAAATAAGCCATGCCAGTGGATTTCTTCCCTCTTTGAACTGGCCTGAGCCATGCATTTTTCATTTTCAAAGTGCTTTAAGTGGGATTTTATTATATCGTCCAAGATCAAATTTTGATATTAAAACTGCTAAGAAATACCAAAGGTGGGATCTTGTCCCAGAGTGGGCACCTGTCTCCCTCATGACATGAGGGAACTAGGACAAATGTACCACTATTAAGAGGAATAAGTCTGAGTAGTAGTATTTCTTTCACCTTACAGGAATAATCTGCATCAAAAATTACGTAGTAAAAAATATATATAATAGTTATTGTGGAAATAGAGTAAGTATATTTATATATAATTCCATAATTATAATAAAGATTAACGGAATTGTAGATTTTTAGTTCAAAGTTATGCAAACTTTAAAATACTTACCGACATATATGAAAAATTGACTTAAAAGTACAAATTTACAACATCACGGCATTAGATGATGATTGTAGGTTCAAGAGTAAAGGGGGATCAATACATCATTTCAAATAAAGTGATAACAGCCTTTGTCTAATGGATACACTGTAGATAGAGTTATGTGGTATTATATGAGCCAACATGTGATTATTAAAATACTAAGTATGTCACTTCCTGTGGCTTGGTGATCTGATGTATTACTCCAGTATGATCATGCTGGGATATAATCTTACTCCCATGAAAAAGAGCAGTTTAGGCTCTTACACTTTTGAGTGATGGTACACAAATAAGTCAGAAGTGGAAATTGATGACAGACCTGTGTGAAATGTCTTCTGTCCAAGTTTGTCTCCCTGGATGCTTTCCAGATATCCCAAATGATGAGAGTTTGCAGAAAACAGCGCACACTAATGTGATATGTTTACAGAAATGTACTGTAGGGAGATCATTCACAATGGGATAAATGAAGCCCTGAAAACTCTTTGACTAGATCTGTGCAACATAAAAGGATCCTGTATCAGGATGCATGCTCTATTTTTGGCTTTGCTTAGGAGAAAATTCCCAACTCACTAAAAATTTGATGTAGTGCAGTCATGGAGAACAGCTATGCGATGATAAATGAAAATTGGATTGTTAGGCATATTATTTCTTTCATGCTGCTGTAGCAGCAAAATGCATAAATATTTCTTTTCTGACTAAACAAACATATGAATAGCCTAGCATTTAGCAAGTGCACTGGTTATGTTTACAAGAGTCAACTCCTTAGTTCCCCTTCTTTCTTCACTTATTGTGACACCTTTTCCTCTCATTTCTTTTCTTATGTCTTCTCATTCTGCATATAGCTGGCTTACGCAGGAGAAGAGAGCAACCTACATGAGCAATGAGGCAGTACAAATAACAATCTTCAGACTTGCATAGCTTGTTTCCTTTGCAGAGCAATAAAAAAGGAGGAATAGAGTTGTGAGCTAAAGCAATTTGTTTTCTGTTTACTACCATGCTTCTGTATCTACACAAAAGAAACTACTTAGCATTTACTGTAGCTCTATGAAAAAAAAATATATTCAATGATTCATCATACGTGGTGCATCCTTATTTAGAGTGTTACTTAGAAGAAGAAAGTAGTCATTACAGCAGAAGAAATAGTAGCTGAATGATAATCTGGCCATATCCAGAGATGACACAGTGAACTTCTATCTGACTCTTCAACTAACCTGAGACATAAGCAGTACTCATTTAAAGGTCATCTTTGTTGTGACACTGTCTCGAGTGAACTTAGTTGAACTTTGTATGAGCATGTACTGCCCTTATGTTTCTCCTTTAGCTGTAGTACCCACTTCCACTCATGTGTTAGCCAGTCAAACCTTTTCTGTTCTTACAAAAGGCCAGTGTTTTCTCCTTCCTCTACCACTAGTGACTTTGCATATTTTTTTAGAGCCTTTATCTTAAGATCTGGTCACTGGGAGAAGTGGGCCAGTAGAAACAGCTACTCATTCTCTTTCCTCATTCCTGTATGGGAAACATTAGACCATTCTGTGGGCACTACATTCATAGGTAATTTTTCAGTGTCCCTCTTGTGGGCTTTAGGCATTCAGAGCAGCAAGTTACTGCTGCAGCAACTTGATATGGTTACACCAGTGCTCAGAATGACATCAGAAGCTTCAGTAGGTAACTAGATGTTACTCAGAAAAGTCCCTGTTCCAATATTACTGACCAACAAAAAAAAAAAAGATTGTGTGCTAACCTAGGATTGTGTGGAATTTAAATGATGGTGGACAACTACGCCATCTTCCTGGCTCCCTGGATTGTGCAGGACTTTATTATTTTTATCAATATTCCTGCACTTTAGTTAAGTATATCTTTCACAGATGCACAGTTTCCACCTGAAAGACATCAACAGCTGAGACTTCACAAGTCTCCTTGATTTTTTTGTTCCAATGTTTCCTGGCAATCCCACATTTCAAAATGTGCTTTTTATTTTACACTTGGGCATGTAGCTTAAGCCTCCAGCAACTGGGGTTTTATGTCTTCTTTACATTAAAGAGACATTTAGAGTTTTTTCTCTGTAATCAAATCACCATTCCATTTATTTTTGAGAAAATTCAACTAAGATCCTTCAGCTCCCCAGGTAAAGAATTTTCTAGTCTTCAAATAATTTTGCTGTGTTGCTATATTTCTTAAAACTTTTTGCTACTTATAATTATAGACTACATGGAGTTTTCTAGACTCTGCCTTTACTGTGTTAAATGCAGTGAAATGAAATTTATATTTCTAAAATAAAATTTCAAAGGTTTTTGAAAATTAATGCTTAATTTCCGTTGGATACCTACAAAGGTAGCAGAAATTTTCCCTGAACTTGATGCATTTCTTAGAAATAATATTTTTTCTGAAAATTATTTTATTTTTAAATGTAATATTTCAGTGAAATCCAAAAAGTCTCTTAATGCAAAGCATCAAAGCATCTTTTTTAGACAGCTATACTGTGAAATCTAAAAATGGTCATTTTTCATTCTCAGTTGGTAAAGAAGAGCCAGGCCTACCACTCAACTACACAGCAGTTTCTGCTTCTTTGAGATTGTCTTGATATCTTCTTGAGCTTCTTAGTATTTTTGTGGGATTTGGGCAGTTCTGGGAAACCTCTGAGGAAACAGAAGATGGAGATTTGGCCGCTTCCAAACACATGAAGGATGAGAAGGTGATTGGGATAGTCTGCATGGGTTTAGGAAGGAGATATCGTGCTTGACCAACTACATTGCCTTCTACAGTGAAGTGACTAGCTTGATGGATGAGAGGTGAGCAGGGGCTGTTGTTGATGTCAGCTTTAGCAAAAGCTTTGACACTATCTCCCATAACTTCATCTCATCAACTTAATAGACAAGCTGACGAAGTACAAGTTAGATAAGTGGACAGTGAGGTAAATTAAAAGCCAGCTGAACAACTGGGCCCAAAGGGTTGTGATCAGTGGCACAAAGTCCAGCTGGGGACAGTACTACTGTAGGCAGTACTGTCCAGCACCTTCATTAACAACATGGACAATGAGGCAGAGTGTAGCAGAGAACTGTGGCAGGAGTAATCACATGTTGTTCAACAAGGGGAAATGGAAAATCCTGCTTCTAGGGAGGAATAATCTCAGGTATCAGAATACACTGGAAGCAAACTGTCTGGGAAGAAGCTTTATGGAGAAGAACCTGCTGGATAACAAGCAGACCATGAGCCAGCAGTGCAGTCCCATGGCAAAAAAAGGCCAACAATATCTTGGGATGGATTTGGAAGAGCATTGCCAGCAGGACAGGGGAGATATCCTTCCCCTCTGCTCAGCACTGGTGAGACCACGTCAAGGAAGAGATGGACTTTCTGAAGTGGGTCTAGCACGGGGCCATAAAGTGGATTAAAGGGACTGGAACATCTTTGATAAAAGGGGAGGCTGAGAGATCTGGGACTCTTCAGCCTGGAAAAAAGACAACTCAGGGAGGATCTTATCAGTACGTATGAGAATACCTGATATGAGGGAATAAAGAAGAGGGAGCCAGATTCCCCTCAGTAGTAGCCAGCGAGAGGACAAGAGGCAATGGGTACAAATTAAATACCAGGAAATTCTATCTGAAAACACTTTTTTATTGTGAGGGTGGACAAATACTGATGCAGGTTTCCCAGAGAGGTTGTGGAGTCTCCATCCGTGATGATACTCAAAAGTCAAGTAGACACAGTTCTGGGTAGTTGATCCTGCTTGGGGTGTGGGGGATTGTACTGTATCATCTCAAAGGCCCTTCCAACTCAGACAATTCTGTGGTTTTTATTTAACTAGCTCTAGCTTCTTCTCAGCATAGCTGCCAACAATTTCATATTTATGAATTAATAAGACTTTTAAAAATGTTTCATAGGTATTTAAACAGACTGATTCTCCACTGTGGTGGTTTCCCTGGTTCCAGTGATGAATTCAGTTCAAGCATTTACAAAGTTTTCTATGATACAATATCCTCTGTAATCCTTGAGAAGTGGCAGGTGTCTTGAAGTAAATATTTTTTTAAACAACTTCCTTATTTCCAATTGTTGTGTTTATAATGCCAAATGCTTCACTTAAGAGGAAGTTATTTTAGAATTATCTTAGTAATAAATTAAACACCTCTTAAAACTGAGTCCATTGAGTTGTCATATCTAGTGTTTCAGCACTGACTTCACTAAAATTATGTTTGGAGGGACCTAGTGAAATTGCAATACTTGTCATATGTTAATAATCAGTTTATACTCTGAGATTACAAGTTTTTCTAATCAAGCATGAATATAATTATCGTGACACAGTGGAAAATCTTCCTAAGTAAATAAATGGGCAGGGAGCTGTTAGGTTTTCTTAACGTAATTGTTTAGAGTGACACCAAAATTAATTTCAATTCAGATTGCATTTATCTGGTATATGGAACTTAAATATTTCTTTGACATAATTTGTTTTCTAGTTCAGTGAGTAAATGTTGTACTCAACCAATTGTAAAACAAGCTTTACAGAGCAATGATAATTACTGCATAGTAGGTCAGGCTCCTGGCACAGTGCGAACTGTATTTTTCACAGCTACAGCTCTGGAGTTTTGGAATCTCTTTTAATCTTCTCAGTCCTTCTTGACTTTGATGTAGGTTTTTTTTTAAGTATGCAAAGCTCCAATATGATTTTGTCTTTAAGTTGGAGTGCTGTACATTCCTTTTACTCCAGTATTTACCACTTTTAAAATGCTTAATGTAAAAGAGGGAGATAATTTTCAGTTTTTCTGCCAGAATATCTCCACCTTAAAAGCAAAGTAAATAACCAGTAAGGTATGATACAGTTAAAAAAATAAAATAAATTTTAAAAAAAAATTCATATTTTTCCCACTTTGGCATTTAAAAATGGGATGAAAAATGTTGCCATTTAGACAGATTTTTCAATTAGAAAATTGTTGTATCATTTCTAATGTCTTTGTTATTTTTTGTTGAAGAAATGAAAATCTAACTTTTAACAGAATAGCAGAAATAATTTCACTTAAAATCCTATTTAGGATTTTCAGACTCCTTTCCAAATACTCTATTATCAATGTTTATTTTAATGTCTCCTAGCAAAAGGTATAGAAACAAGAGAAAATAGGAAATTATTCCTGATTTTTAATAAATTAAGGTGTTCATTATAAAAATATCTAAATGTAATTGAAAAGTATTTCACAATTTTAAATGCACGTTTGTGAATACACTTCAAAAATTGTGATGGATTTTGGTAGGGATTTGTTGTCAAAATATGTTGTGGTATTTCACTTCTCAGCACTGCAACTCTTGTTTAAGGACTTTTTAAATGTTTGTTAAATGTGTTTGAATAATATTATATAATCTGGATAGCAGCTCCCTTTTAGCATTTTATTAATGCCAAAATGAAGAAAGTAGAAAAGAAAAAATAATCCTAAAATTGGAAAGCCAAGCTTGAGCGCGGGAATGCTTCTGTATTAACAAGGAGCTCCCCTAGTGACTTTTCTTCCAAAACCAGGGATTAGAGTCTGTGTGCTCTGTTCTTCTGTGAGCTGTCTTTCTGTGAAAGGCTTTAGTGGGTTGTGAGGGACAGACTTCCACTTGTTTTCTGCAAACAGCTTAATTTCTTGCCTTCTGGCCTTATTTTCTGTGATTTTTCAGGTTGAACATTTAATACAGAGGCTAATTTGTAATATGCTGGTTACCATAATACATCCTCAAGGCCAAGGATAATAGGATTGAAGGAGTTGTACATTCAAGTCCTAATGCTGCATTACTAGAGTTAAAAATGTTTCATTGACTGCAATATAGATTTCCAGTTTAGGAAGGAAAATATCCAAACTTTAAGATTTCTAGGGATTAAAAAAAAAAACCAAACAACTTGTGCAATTGTGACAATACAACAGCAGTTGTTCAGTCAGGTGGATAAATGCCAAACCCTTCTTTAAAAATTAGCAAATTTTTTTGCTAAACGCACGATGGAAAGTAATGCCTTTATTCAGGCTGTGCGTTTGTTGTAGGTTTGCAATTTTTACTTTGTAATCTGTCAAACAGTTGATTTGGATCCTGAAGAACCTTCTCCCATCCCCAGCTGGTAGATGCTCACTGTTGAGTAATTTGGATTGGCCATTGCTCTGATCTGTGATTAATCATCTGTTTCCAATTAGCTCTTGAACTGACTTTCTTACAGATACTGCCTTGTGACATCTGCCTTCATTCCCCTAAAATGGCAGTCTGGCAAGCTTTTTCTGGTAAAATATGGAGAAGAAAACTGTCACCAACTTTGGGCTGAGCTGGATTTCTCCTGGATTTGAGTTGGCTGGAGCTCTGCAAGCTCTAGGTGAACTGCCAGGAGCAGTTCAGGTTGTGACTACAGACAGAAAGGGGAAAGCTGGGAAGTTTATATGGATGGGCTTATCAGCTTAGATGACCGAGACAAAGGAAAGCCTCTTTTCCGTACTCTGAATTAGCGTGGGCACTAAGACTTATCTGGCTGCTTGGTGGTAACTCTGGGCATCTGTAGAAACAGTCCTTTAACTGCCCAGAGCTCTACTTGTGTGGCTGCATTTAGGTGCCTAAGGGGTTGATGGGGTGTCTGTGGGTTGGGCACTCTGAGACAGGGGTCTTTACTTTCCATCTTCCTTCTGTTTCAGGTATATCTGTTCCTTTGTCAGGCTGTTTTTGAGGGTTATTCAATAGCATCTTCATTTAGATTGGTAAATAAGTTACATAAGCCTCATCAATCTTGCATAATATCTACAGTAGTTAAGACTTTAAAGCCTAGTTTCCTACTAGTTCCTGTTTTGAAATGTGATGATGTGTTTCAGGAACCACTAATTAGGGGTTTCCCTTGAAAATTCACACAGGCTTATTCTAAGAACCTTTCCCTTAGTACTCAAGTGTGAGTTCTTTAAATTATTAATTCCATAAATCATGTCAGCATTCCTATGTAACTCTGCTCAATTTTATCCTAAAATAATCCGCAGCTTATTTTTAGACACTAGGATTAGTGATCTTACTCTTCTATAGTTAGAGATAATGTGAATAGATGGATGCAACATGATACAGCGGGGAGTTACAATGCAGACTTTGAATTCTTGCATTTTGTGTTGGACCTGCAGTGGTGCCCAGGGGCAGCAGTCAGAATCAGAGCACAAGCTTATGGAAGGATGCACAGAGACTCTTTTCTGAACAGCTTTCCTTCTAATATAAGACAAAGCTTGTCAAGTCGCTTGGATTAATAGAAGGGACGAAGAAGAAGAATAAAGAGTGTAGTTGACCGTGTACTTCAGTTAGGCACTCAGCTGGGGTTTGCTGAAGCATATAAATTTTAATTTATTTTATTTTTAATATTTTGTCTTTTTTGTCCCTAACTGAGCAGTTGTTACTTGAATGAGCTGTGTGTGCATCACAGCTGAAGTTTGTCCTATAGAAAAGAGGAAAGTAGCCGACTGTCCAAATTAGTTGAGGGCAGGCATTTCATGAGTCAAGGGGACAGGGTAAAACATCAGTAACATGTAGAAAACTTTGTATCACATCAATTCCCCCAAAAATGTATGCAGCACCAAGGAAATAACCAACTGTCTCGGTTTTCTTTTATTTAGATACTATTCTAAGTAGCATTAGACAACTTTTTGACACCACTTACATTTTTTAAGTTAGTGTAAGTGGTGTTGCATTTTTTTTATTTGGTTAAAGAAAGTATGTGATGATGCCTAGAACATTTATTTATGTTTTGGATGGTTTTATAACCTCAATATTTTCTCAGTGAACTTGACTAAATGAAAGTAATAGGCCTCCTGTGCCAGCTGCCTGCCCCATGCACAGTGGGACAGCAGCAAATACAGGTCTCATGAGCCTGCTGAGACCTGCTTTTGAGCATAAGGTGGGAACTGTGAAGACAACCCACTCTACAAACCAGAGAGGACACCAAGATGTTTTTCACTTTCTTGCCAAAAGGAAGACTCCCAATCAAACTGTAAATATTTAGTCACAGTCTGGGTCATGGTCTGCTCAAGGCAAGGCCATAACGGGCTTATCAAGAACATTCTTCCAATCATTTTAATTATATGAAACAAAAACATCAACTACTTTGCTTATACTCTTTACTATAGTATTTAATTTTTTCCATACTAATGCTGGGAAGGCATAGAGAAGCAGGAGTGCAGGCAAGTAGGTGGAGCTGTGTGTATACGTAACACTTAAGTCTTTGTATGTGAAAGGCATTGCTGAAGGGTCTTATACCTATTTCCATATTAAAATTAAAATATCAGATGGTTTAGAAAGTGCTTGTAGGAAAAAAAAAAAAAGGACTTTTGTTCTTCCAGAAAAAGCTAATGCTTCATACATCTCTCTGTGTTCTACAGGTTTTTTTTACACGTGACACATAGTGTAATGACTAGTAATATAGTGATTGGATAAAAGGTAGGGCAAGTGTTTCTCCTCTGTTTCACTGGGTAGGTGTTCTGGTAATTAACAAATTACAGTGAAAATTAACTAACCCCAGTTTTATTTTTTTTTATCACAGATTTTTCAGAGTTTGTAAAATTTCGACGTTGCAATATGTCATAAATCATATTTTAGCTCATCTTGTAGAGATAAAATTGCCTTCCCAACATATCCCATGTTTTCCTGTGTAATTAACACCTCGTTCACAGTTGTGGCTGCCAGTCAAAGCCCTGCCTTCTTCCTCCTGACACTTCCTTGATACTTTGTTTAGACTGCTGAGATTTTAAGTGTCATCCTCCAGATACTTTAAATAAGTCGAAACAGGAAAAGGAAGGTGCTTCAAGAAGTCAACAGTATAGATCATTATAACATAGAAGGACTATTTAAAAAGTAAGAAGCAATTTATCTTTGTTTATTACTTATTACCTCTCAGTCTGTTTTTTCATACTTCCTAAGAAAAGTTTACTGTTTTTCAAAAAAATCAGGAAACATTAGTTTCCATCTGTATTTCTGGAGTAGAGATCAATCCAAAAGTCTGGATCTAGCTAAGAAGAGCCCCCTTTCCTTGTGCCTTTGTGCCTTTCCTGGTACTGTGCCTTCTGTCAAGCTGGGAGAGCTCCTTGGCTGTCTCATGAACTGCATCAATGCACTGATCAAAGTCAAATACAACTCTACTTTTTGGTGGACCGTCCCTAGCCCGAATGAGTTCCCAGCTCTGGCTTATCACAGGGCAATGTGGACAGTGTTGGCAACCCAAGAGAGGACATGCTGGGGATGGGTAGTAAGGGACAGGATAGTATCATAGTTTGGTTCTGAAAATTTACCCTGAGCTGCCCCAGTTACAGCCCTGCATGTGCAAGTACTGGTGAGATTAAACAGCTCAGCACATAACATGTGTCTCAGCAAGTTAAGACCCAGGAATTTGGCGCTCCAAATATGCTGAGGTGTGGGGTTTTTTTCCTGCTGCCCTTAAAACACACTGACTGACTGAGGACCTTCATAAAACCGTGGTGGCAGTGTACATGCCAGGCCCGTGCAGACACAGCACAGTGGGTGAAGCACATCCTCAGAGTCCTTGTTCAGTTCTTTCTTCAACTTGAAGGGCTCCAAATCCTTAGCTCCTGCTTTTTAGGAGACTCCCTGGCATCTAGGCAGGAGCTGCAGGTTGTGAGGAAGAGGGATTTTCCACCCCTACTGTCATTATCTTGTTTATCCTCACCATAGATGGAGATTCATGAAAGGCAGAACGTGAGAGCAGTTTCCTACAGGTCAGGGCTCTCACCTTTAAAGAGCAAAGCTACGATTTCACTTTCTCTTCCTTACATTACTTCTGCAGTTTGTGTGCAATCATCATTTAGTAAAACACAGAAACAGGCTTAGAAGTAGGAGCCATAGCTTACAGAAATACCCCAAATGTGTTAATTGTGAGCTGTCTGCAAGCATCTTCATTTTTTAACTTCTTAAGTCACATTTTCACCAGGACATTCCCTAATGCTTGTTGTTAACTTACATTTGCCATATGCAAGGGAAAAATATGTTCTTAGCAGATGTATGACTTTTTTTTATTGCCGTTGCACCTAGATATTAATTATTCTCAGCTGTTGTTTCTAAAAAATGTGCATCAGATTTCAGCTTGGCAATAAAGATGTAAATTATTCTAAATTACTTCCATTGCTATGTTGATCTTCCTTAAAAAAAAAAAAGCATGTGTGAAACAGCAGTTGTTCAATCAAGCTCTGTACTAAAAAATTGTAATTGTTATATGTGCATGGTTTTTAGAATCTGAGTGGAAAGTCTCATGTTAAGTAGACTTTTATGGACCCCAAGTTTTAATGCACATGATTTTCCCTATGCATTATATACACAGATCGTAGTGATTGCACAAGGAAGGTGAATTGGTTTTGCAAATAAATTTCTGATTTTTCTGCTTGTTATCACATCCTGGAGAAGAGAAGGGTGTTTGTTAGTTGGGTTATATTGCACATATGTACTTACTGTGCAAGTCAGGGTGATTAGTGCAGCACAGTTTAACCTCCCAAGCTCTGGTATTTTCAGATAAAATATAGTTTCTTTATACCTCATCAAGATGCTCTCTTTATAGCCCTATCAATAGGCACTCGTATTTGAGACATAGTTGTAAAATGTGACAGTAAATGTTAGTGATGCAAAAATAATTTGTCATAATTATTAGAAACAATCCTAAAAGTACTCGAATTAGATAGTATTGCAGTGACTGATACAGAGTATTAATTTGGGGTATTTTTTAAATTTTTTTCCTAGTAAGCAAGACAAAAAATCTTTTCGTAAACAAAATTCTTGTTTCAAATTAGTCACTAGCCATAGCATTTATAAATGTCTGTTGTTCTTTTTTGTTTCTAGGGAAGACGAGGCAAACCAGGCCTCCCAGGAAAACCAGGACCACCAGGACCTCCTGTGAGTAACTGAGGGGAGTGGGAATTTTTCACTGTATTCTGGAACATCATTCGCATTTTTATAGGAGGTTACCTGACCATAATTATAGTTGAGAACGACTGATCTGTGTTTACTCTGCTGTATCAAACAGCTACTATTGCTCGCCTTTTGATACGACAAGGATAAAAGGCCTGGGTGCACAAACATGAGGGACTACATAGGAGGGAAAGAACAAGATGCAAACTTCAGTGGAGGAAGCAGAAATTTTCTGGCATTTCAAAGAAAGACAGGCCATGTATGCTAAATGTGAATACTGTGCATTCATTCATTTTGCAAAATGCATGATGCTCTGTAGAAGATGGGATAATTTCTGTCTCAGAGGGATAATTTGAAAGATGAAGGACTGTGTGAAGCATTTGCCAACTGTCTGAATGGTGGGGAGGATTATACCCAGCCCTGGAATGAGCACTCAGCTGTAGTTCAAATGAGTTTACAGAAGAATTAAAAAGATTAAGAAGTACATGAGTCTATGAAAGGATTTGTAATATAAAGAACTAAAGAGTTTGGCTCAGATGTAAGAGGTTTAGGATTTTATTTTTTTTCTTTTTTAAGTGATACATTATTTCAAATGTGAAGTCAGGCATGGATGTATGTTAGTACAGAGTGAATGGAGCCTTCCTTTGGCAGAGAAAGACTTGGTCATATTTGTAAAATTCCCTATATATTGTGTGGAAAAAATGCTGTCATGCACAAATACAAAACATCTATTTGTTTGTGGGTTAAGTATATTTCTGCTGCTTTACATTCTTAACAGCAAACAATGATTTCATAATTCCTTTTTCTGTTTACCTGAAATAGGTAAAAGCTGGTAGTTTATGTGTCAGAACATTTGATTATGTGTTTCAACCTCACTGCAAGGGAAAACCTGTCTTATTTGAGGAGAAGAGAATAATGCACTACTGCATGAAATAAAGTGAATAAAATGAAGTAGATGTCATTTACACTTATCTACAAACAAAACCACATTCATTTTATAAATACTTTTCCACCTTTTTCCTTGCAAGATGTGTTCGGAAAGCAGCGTTGCTGATGGAGTTCGTTTATCCTACATAAAACTAAATAGTTAAAAATCTCTCCCTCTTCCCTGCATATAGTCATATTGAAGCCTTGCTAATTTGTCTGTTGTACAGTTTGGCTTCCTAATGCTGCAGGGGTACTGCCGGCTGTGAGAGTCCAAACAAAGGAAAGGAGCGATGCAGAATCTTCCTTAATACAAATGCCAGAAGTGACCTTTAAAATAAAAAAAAAGGCAAGCCATAGCAGAGGTCAATGTTAGACCTAATCTACTTAGCTTTTTGTGAACCAGTCAAAAGCTGCTTCTCCAATATAGACTTCTACTATCATAGGTTTACTGGCAAGTCAGGCTTGTGAAGATGTACAATCCTTCACAGACATACCAGAAATCTTGAGTAGGAGCTAAATTGCGCTTTTATTACCAAGACAAATTTCAGATTTTCTTACAGCAAACAGAAAGCTCAACTTCGTCAGCATGGCAGCATCCGTCCAAGGAGCTCTGTGTGTAGCACTACCTATCAGAAAAGCACTCTGCAAGCAGTCATGGCCTAAATATTGGTTAAACGTGTTTGTTTCTGGTATAACTTTCTTGATGCAGCCCTTACTGTGGATGCAGTTACAGCAGCATCTTGTGTTCCTTTTCTGAGACTGGCAATATAATGCACAGAAAAACCACACTCTAAAAGCAGTAATGCCTGCTAATGCACATTGGCAGCGTCCCCATGTTTAAAGTGCTACAGCTTGTACACACCAGAAAGATTTTAACATGATACGTCATTCCTCTCTTTTTCAAGGCTCAAACCGTATTAAATTTTGCTGTGTTGTGCTCCCAGTTACCCCTTCTCTTCTGATAGTAGTGGCAGCTTCCTTATGCAGATGGATATATTGTTGGGCTTTACTTTGGCCTTTCCGAAGTGCAACAGGGTGGCTGTTGTTGTAAATTTGCCATATACAGGGTAAAAAATGCTTAACAGATTGACTGAAGATATAAAAAGTAGATTCATCAGCAAGAGTAAGTTTAGTGTTTGGTTGATGTTTTAGAAGAATATGAAATTTGTATTTGAGAAAAAGGAGATTTGGTCATTAATTGTTAGGGTAGATACAGTACGCACCGTGTGCTTAAAATATATAAGTTTACCTAATTTATCAGTTTATGCCATGACATTAAGTACTTAATTTAGGTATCAGAACAACCAGGTGTTCAGTAATGACAAAAAAAATTATGAGAAGGAAAGCTCTGCCTCTTTGAGGAAGAAGTTGGTGAACAGGATACAACACTTGGGGGATTTGATATAATGGGCAGTCCTAAAAAAAATATGTGCAGGGAGGGGTTATGAGACCACATTCTGAACAGTCAGAAGGTCTTTAAATTGGACACTACTAAGTGATGTGGGTTTTGATGAATTAAAAAAAAAATTAACCTACTTGTCACATGGCAGGAATCTCATCTCTGTTTTTTTTTTTGCCCCCTAACCTAATTTCTGGGGATTTTGCTTCAGTAAAATTGATGTTAGCAATGAGTTTCTAGTTCCTTAACGTCATCTGCACATCTTTGATTAGAAACGTGTATCTGTGTCAGAAACATAGATTGATTGGCAGCTGATGATGAAACTACTCAGTTAAGTGGTACTCTCAATGCAGCTTGCTTCTTCCAGGTATTTTTTCTTTTGTGTCATTTGTCCCTTATCCTTTCTTTTATGTCATATTTTCCCTTTGGAGCAAATCCTGTGCCCACAAAAGACAGTCAATGAGGATTTTTATTGATGGGCTATGAAAAATATTTCTGAAAGCCTGTCCAGATGATGATCCTCCTCTGAGTATTTTCTAAAGTTCATTAAATAGTATAGACTTTTAAAGTGTTCTGTTATTCCCTCCTGGTTCAGAATTCATGGTTTGCATCCTTGCTGTCTGATGTTGGGTTTGAGTACTGTTCTGTCATTTCAATACTGGAGAGCTGAGATGAGTGCTCACACTTACCTTGCTCCAGCCGGTAATAATTTATGCTGAAAACATGGAATCCAGACGAGTTAAGTAGAACAGCAGCTCCCTCTAGTGCTTTTTGATCCTTTCTCCCCTTTCAAAGAGCCTAGCGAGCAGGTTAAAGCTTCTGTAAAAGGCACTATTCATTTCACTCTCATAAGCATTCTGAAAATTATTGTTGTGAAATCAAAAATCTCTATATCCTTCAAATGTATTTCTTACATTTTCTTGCTTACATTTTCTTCTAAAGGCTTCTGAAAGAGAGAATGTCTTTTTCACATGCTGTTATCCTGCTTGACACGGCTCATCACTGAAATTGAAATGCTGATTTTTTGAAACAAATAGTATGATAGTAGGATGCTGTGAGGTTGTAAGTACAGCATTTTGATCTGACTGCAGAACTGAACCGATAGCTTTCTTTTGTCATAGCTGCTAACCAAAATATCTACAGCACTTAGCAATGCAGAAGGGGGTTATCAGCAGACCATTGCTTATTTTCCCTGTGTATAATGCATTGGCTTTCTAGTTCCTGCACCATTTTTTTCTCTGTACTTAAAAGCAAATGTATGGAAGGTGTCTGAACTAAATAT
Source organism: Eurystomus gularis (assembly GCA_013400335.1). Taxonomy (NCBI): domain Eukaryota; kingdom Metazoa; phylum Chordata; class Aves; order Coraciiformes; family Coraciidae; genus Eurystomus; species Eurystomus gularis. The sequence continues at coordinate 57,091 of VZZY01013823.1, forward strand.
TTATATTCTCTTGGGCTAGGGGTGTGCAGGCCCAGTTCTGCAGTCTTCATTTAGGCAAAATGCTTTTCTGGTCTTGGGCTGTAGAATTACTACCTGCCTGGTTTTGGGTAGAGTTCTGTCAAGAGGAGATCATTTAGGTTTCCGTTTGTCCTGCAAGAAAATAGCTACATGATATCTGGCACAGTTTTACATGTTGTGGTCAATTGTGGGAGGTTTTGGGTTTGGTTTGGGGGTTTTGTTGTTGTAAGTTTTACTTTTACAAGAATCAGTAGCAGGGTATTTCTGTTTACGTAGGTAGGCAAGAGGGCAGAAAAAGGAGTTTTACTGGTTTCTCCATTAAGGGTTAAGTATATGTTTTCTGTCCCAGTGTCCTCTGTCTCTGTTGGAACTCTTACGACTGGAGGAATTCCATTTCTCAAGTTCCCATTTTAGTGGGACATCACACTGTTTTTAAAATAAAAAGAGTGCCAAGCTACAGTTGTGCTACAGACTTCCAGCAGTATAGCCCAGTGTTGCTGTTTGCTGATAGCACTGCCCTTCTGCCACTTATTTTTAAAGGTAGGAAATGTGAGGACAACCTGATTTGGCCAAGTGCCATCTTGTACAAGAAGCTGTCTGTGTCTGAGGTGGGAAAGAAGCTCAGTAAACTACAATCACAATTATTCATCCTCTGAAACCTGCTGTTTTCTACCAACACATCCAAAGTTATTTGCAACCAGAATAGGTTTATTTAACAATTGCTATAACCCTTGAAGCTCATCATTTAGTTCATCATTTACCTTTGCAAGAGGCTGAACTTCCTATCTTTTTTATTCACAAATATTCTTGCTTGGGAGATTAACTTTGTGTTACTCCTTAAAGTCTTACATTAAAATAAGATTTCATTTTTGTTTGTGTTGCGTATGAGGCAGTGGAAAAGTTCACAGACTACTTGAATTTCTTCATTTAATTCTGTGCGCTTTTGATCTCTTGTTATTCCATATGTATGTCAGTGCCACCAAACTAGTTATCTTAAGTAGCCAGCAGTTTGCCTTGGAAATCTCATTTCCTCTGCCTCAGGAAATGCTGTCGTTCCTCTACCAATATTTTGAAAATGAATGAATGTTATCAGTTAATTACAATAAACAGAAAATTAAAGCAATGATAAGTGAAAATTGTCAGTAGCATTTCTGGTATTCCTGGCCCTTCAGCTGCTTTTTAGAATATTGGAAATGCTTACGTGGTAGGACAGGAATAGCTGGCAAGGGTTGATCATATTGCTTGTTTCTATGGATATAAGTTTTTTAAATACATAGGAAAATCTAATTTATTTAATGTATTCTATTGTGGCAGACGCCATGCCTTCATCATTCTTTCGATTTGCTCTCATAGTAGTTATACAATATTGCACATCTACACTAATAAGTTTCACTATTTTTTGTTATATTAATAAAAAAAAAACCAGTATTTTATTTTAATGGTCAGGCACAGGTCATAAATAGATGGGTAAAGTGATTACACTGACTCAATTGCAGTGCTGTGTCCCCCGAAATGACCTGTTCTTGAGATGCAACAAATGCAATTTACTTGTTAAGCATTTTACTGCATGGACTGTGAGACTGGGTAGACTTTTTCAGCAGTCTCATCTTTACCGAAATGCAGACAAACTATAAAAGTTAAGGGAGAAAAATATATTATAAGCCCCAGTAATTTCACTGTTTGGAGCTATTACCTTTTAAGCACCAGTGTTTCTATTCCTGCCTTGTCTACAGAAATAACATCTGAAACCTGTTTGTAGTTTTGGAAAACAATCAGGACACATTTTCTCTTCTTTTCTTATTCATACAACTGCACTCTTTGTGTGCGTCATTTCTCTCAATTACACAACTTGATATTAAAAAGAAAAAGGAAACTCCACTCAAGTGAGCTTCAAAGTGGCAGATGTGCAAAATTCTCATTCAAGAGCTAGAAATTGACTGTACAATAGTACTTCAACTCCTGTTAATTTTGTTGCTTCTCCGCTTGCAAACCAATACTAGTAGTTCTTTCTTTTGTCTGTAGAGACTTCAGAGTGGATTGTGCAGCTATGTTAGTGGGGAGAAACAGTATGGAAGGGAAGAAAGACACTAGAATTTAGGAAGACACCCTCTAATAAAATAATTTTCTGTTATTGTACACTCAATTTTATTTTAGAAAGAATGGTGGAAAGATAGCATTATTAAATGTATGTCAATTTTTGAAAATGGAGAGACTAAAACTAGTGAGGTGGTTTACTTCTTGTAACACAAAGGCTGTGGCATAGTCAAGAATGCAACCCAAACTAGTGTTGAAGTTGAGACATCTAGTAAGCAGGCAGTGTCATGGTTCAGTCCCAGTTCTGGATCTCCATCTTTAATATGGATATTAAAGTAAAAATTCTGCCGTTAACTTTAGAAATCAGAGTTGAATGAACATCTCAGTCAAAGCAGCATGACTATATGTATCTTATTTTTCAATGGAAATTTGAAGTGACAATTCACTTCCAAAATAAAATGAATGGAAAAATATAATGCACTTGCATCTCATCTGATGTTGGGGAACAAAAAGGGAATGAGGCACCTGTGATGTTTCATGTGGCTTCCAAATCTTCCTAATATCTCCTAATATGTTAGTATTAGTATCTTTCTGTAACAATGTAATCACAGTAGAACACATAGGATCATATGATCCCCCTATATGATTCTTCGTAATTTAGTGGTGATGTCTCAGAACACACCTGTCTCATTTTGGTATGCTGCAATAATGTTTTGCTAGCTCTTACTGATTTCTCCATCAGTTTTAGTAACCTTTGCCTATTTTCCTTTAAATTGGCTTTACCATCTTCCTAGTCTTTTTATACCTTCAGACTCCATAGGAACTTTGTGATTGCCTCTCTTTTATTAGTTAGTTTTCATCAGATTGATTTTTTTTCTT
>VZZY01013824.1:2278-24326 GCA_013400335.1 Eurystomus gularis
GGTGCAGGGCCATAAATCCGGGCTGTCAGCCGTGACAGACGGCCGGTGAAACACGGCACCTGTCCAAACACTTTGCAGCAGCCGCAGGTAACCAGAGAACCCACACTTCACATTTTTGTGCAGAGCAAGCGCATTAACCATTTCGCAGCCCTTCCCAAACCAGCGGCGTTTGTGTGTCTGGGCACTTTGTCTTTCTTAACGTCTAATAAATCAGGATGACAGAAGAGAGACAAACAAAGCCTTTCCCCTTTTGATACTTGACACATCGGCAGCAAGCCCTGCACCCTGTTCTTTCAGCCCTGCTAGTGTCTACGCCACATGCAGCCTGGGATGCTCGAGAGATCTTTACAGGCTAAAATGATGTCAGTGGCACAGTAAAACCTGGCTGGGTCGGGGACCGTAACAGTCCCTTCATTGGCGTGAGAGGATCTGCAAACATCCCATGCTGGCTGCTCCAACTCATCCACAGTTCCTTTTTTTTGCACATTAATTCTGGTTTTGACTGTGTTTTTGAAAAGAGATTTGGCTTTCCAAATAAACACATTTTGTTTCTGAAACTTTGTTCCATAACTGTTTCATCTCTTGGAGGCATCAAATGTTTCTTTTCCTGTTTAAAACACAGTAAAAGTCATAACTGACAATCAAAATATTTTCCTCAAACATTTCTGGGGGGCTTCTCCCCATCCTGCCTCCCACCCATACTCGATAGTGCTGAAACTAGTTGCCTGAATAACATTAGTCCTAAGCACTTTCCTAAATCTCTCCAAATTTTAACCTAGTGAGCAGCAGAACTACATAGGCTCCTCCTTTGTGGATTAAGACCAAATTAATACAGGCTTAGGCAGAAGTTTCTGCACTTGAGGAATTAACACACGAGCTGACAGAAGCAGCAAGCTTGCAGAAGTGGTCTGTGGGTAGCAGCCTGTGCAGGTCACACAGATGCCATGCAGCAGGATAATACAGCACTGCTGTGCCTGTTCTTTACAGCAGGGGCAATTATTCTCTTACCTTAGCGGAGACAAGTATTTTGAGCTTGTTTCCCTATCAGATTAATTAACCCCATTCTTCTCCAGCTAGAGCAGATGAAGCCCAAAATTTTCTTTCAGCTTGTCCTGGTTTCAGCCAGGATAGAGTTAATTTTCTTCCTAGTAGCTGGTGCAGGGCTGTGTTTTGGATTTAGTGTGAGAATAAGGTTGATAACACACTGATGTTTTAAGTTGTTGCTAAGTAGTGTTTACACTAAGTCAAGGACTTTTCAGCTTCTCATGCTGCCCTGCCAGCAGAGGCTGGGGGCACAAGGAGCTGCCAGGGGACACAGCCAGGACAGCTGACCCAAACTGGCCAGAGGGATATTCCAGACCATACACTGTCATACCCAGTATATAAACTGGGGGCAAAGCTGGCCAGGAGCTCCTACTCAGGAACAGGCTGGGCATCGGTCAGCAAGTGGTGAGCCACTGCATTGTGCATCACTTGTTTTGTATATTCTAATTATCGTATTTTCTTCATTTTCTGACATAAACTGTCTTTATCTCAACCCACAAGTTTTTTTTTCTCTCCCCCATCCCACTGCCAGGGGAGAAGCAAGCACCTATGTGGGGCTTAGATGCCAGCTGGGATAAAACCACAACACACTCTTACCCTCCCAACGACCCAGCAGATGGGACAAATAGCCTTTCAGTATCCCTAGCCCTTACTCAGGAAGAAGTCGGCTGAAATCAGTCATTTCATTCAAGAGCCATCTCAGCACAACAGCCCCAAACCAGCTACAAACCTCAGATCTCCAGTGAAAGCTCTACACAAAAGCCCAGCCCTTGGTATCAGCTTAATTCACACTAGATGCTGAGAGGGTGGGAGGAGGGTGGATGTAGTTTTGTCTCAGGACCTTGTCCGTTTTCTGCCCCAAGCCCTTTTTCAGAAGCGTGACTCTTAGGGACAGGATGCATCTGGCACAGAAGACCCTTAAAAAGACATTTCACTCCAGAAAAAGGCACACACAAAGGACTCGGGTGCACAGGCCCTTCACCTTTTACACCGCACCTTAAGTAGCCCAGGAAGAACCTGTCTGCACCAGAACAAGGAGAACAACCGCAGCCCCACACAGAAGGGCAGAGCTTCTGCACCAAAGACCAGATTTCGCACAGTTCGTTGAGCTGGAGGAGGTGTTCCATTTAATAACAGACAAGTGAATCCCTTTATATGACCAGGCTTTTTGCCTTTTAAGTCTGAAGTAGACACAAAAACAAAGCCGAAAACCACCTCCAGCCAAATTCAAGGTGCTAAGCTGTGATTTTGGCCAGGGTGCTTCTATCCTGTTGCAACTTTGCTGAGTGCTGCAGTAGCTCTTTAATGATGGGGTGAACATAGTTCCATCTTTCATTGACATCCTGGAGAAGAAACATGTTCCTTTTGAATAAACTCTCCCGTCCTCATTGATACTCTCAGAATTCTAAAAACCAGCTTCAGAAAAGACATCTATTAAGCCTAAGAACCCCATCATAACGTCAGACAGGTAGCCAGAGCGCCCAGTCCTTTCTAAACATTCAAACCTATATGAACACATCATTACTTAGGTTATATAGATGGCCAGCTTCAGAAAGCTGATAATTTACGTGGTCCCCAGCCCTGCACCGGAGCTAAACATTGCTGTCACCTTCAGGAAGTTTCACCTGCACAAGTCTGGCTGGACCAGGCCTTTGTCCTCTTTTCCAGAGCCAGAGGGGGTGTGAGGAAGGACTGAGAGAACACACCATCATAATACTCATGCTCTTGCACCACGGTATTGTTCTCTTTGCTAAGACACGTTTCACAATTTCGGAGCTCTTTCAAGCAGGATGGCATATGAATAGCCTCCTTTGCTATGGGGAAAAGCAATGCTCCCGCGGGTTCTTCCCTCTCCTGAAAAGCACAGGATATTCAAGATGGAGCAATACAACTCTACCCTGCAGTGCTCTGTCTTGAGCCGAGTATGTGGGACCCAGCACCATCAGAAAAAACATGCAAGAGGACAGAAAAGGAAAAACAGCTTGACACCTCATTTTCCAAATTCCACTGCAGTTGCTTCCTGATCATAGCTCTTGAGTACCTGTTTAGAAGCAGTGCGTAAGGGTTCATAAATGTTTTAATAAGTATAATTTAGCTGGTTTAGGGTCCAATGGGTTTATTTTAGCAGTGTTTACTGTTGTTATTTTAAGCAATAATTTGGTACTGGAATAATACCCCAGTAACATCTGACAGTCAGCTAGTAACCTTTCAAATACTGTATTTCACATTAATGTTACATTACTGAAATATTTTTAGTCCCCGGTACAGAAGCAATGTTAGTGGAGATCACACCAGATCCAAACTGGTATTCTGTGACTCCATGAGATAGCCCAGGCTACCTCACAGGACAGAAGGCTCTTAAGCAGGACTACATCTGTGAAATTCCTTTTACTCTGGTGGAACTATTAGTTCTGACTGAGAGGTCTTAAAGTTTCAGCAGAAACCTGAGAGCCCCACTTCCTGACCCCATGGTTTTGTTCAGTAGCTGTTGTCAACAGCCAGATAAACTTCAATACTCCAAAGAAGCTGTCAACCTTCCTTCAAGGTTTTGAAAAGGATTTTCTGTAAGACCTCAGAGGTTACCTGTGGCCTTTCAAAACAGTTATGTGACACCAAACTGTTCATTTCAACTCCTTCCACAGCATTTACTGTTGAACATTGTGGCATCTCACTGCAGGAATAGTTTTCCCTAGATTTCTAATAAAAAGCTATGGAAATGTGAACGGGAAAGGCTTCTAGAGTTGCCCAATTCACTTTCCTTCCAGTGAAGTTTGTTCCTGTTTATTTTTAATAACTCATGAAGCAAGGCAGCATCTAGTATCCTTGTTTAAAGCACCCTAAGCTGTTGTCATGGTTTAACCCCAGCCGGCAACTCAGCACCACGCAGCCACTTGCTCACTCCCCACTGCTCCCAGGAAGATGGGGAAGAAAACTGGGGAAAAAAGTAAAACCCATGGGTTGAGATAACACTTTAATAACTAAAATAAGAATAACAAAAAGGAAGATAAAAAATAAAGACCCAAAGAGGCAAGTGATGGACAATGCAGTTTTCACCTCCCACTGACCTGTGCCCAAGCAGCAGTTTGCCCCAGCTACCTCCCCCCAGTTTTTATACTGGCAGGGAATGTTCTGTGGCAGGGAATATCCCTTTGGCTAGCTTGGTTCCATGCTCCTGGCCATGCCCCCTCCCAGCTTCTTGCCCCCTGCTTGCTGGCAGAGCACAGGAGACTGAAAAACCCTTAACTTAGTTAACACATCAGTGTGTTATCAACATTCTCACACTAAACCCAAAGCACAGCACTGCAACAGATACTAGAAAGAAAATTAACCCTACCCCAGCCCAAACCAGGGTAGCTATGAAGAAAACCCATGAAAAGATGGTTGTCTTTGTGAGAAAAGTTTTCAGTTGCATCACCAGGTAATAACAGATTTTTAGTATGATACTCCTAAAAGAGGTGCCTAATGCAATTCTCTTTCACCAAGCAGCTGCTGTTGCTCTGGGTACTTCACACAGCCATCTTCAGTGCGCTGGTACATGCTCATTACTCATCCTCATCACACAACACAGAAGTAATTCCCCTCTCTTTGGCATATACAAGCTGCAATTAGCTGTGTGTTATCATCACGTTCCCCATTAATCACTTAGCAGAGCTGTACAGATGCACAGCAGCCACTTTCTCGCTTTTTCGTCGCAAGTCGGTCCAGGAAGCCCCCCGGTCATTCCTGGTGTTCTCTGAACTCCTCTGGCTGATCACAAGGCAGGGTGAAGGCACGGCTCTGTGTCACGATACCTGGAGTCACGCTAGGTTCTTCCCATGCCCCCCAGCTCCAGAAGAAGCAGGTTAAAGAAGGACAAAGAAGTTGTAAGTTGTCTTCCAAGCAGCCAGGCTAACACATGACAGGAGTACACAGGCTGCAGTTACCCAGCCTTCTCAGCAGTAACGACCAAAAAACCCCCTTCTGTGTAATATTTCAACAAAGTCCTGTTCAAGCAGAGAAACAACCTTCCTCTACTCCCTTATCTTACTCACTCTTATCCAAGGCTAACCTTGAGGAAGCAGAAGCAATTTTTCCCATGGGTCTAGCCTACAAAACAGAGCACAAAGGCAGAACTTGCCACAGACTCCTCTGATGCCTTCACATCCTTTGCTGAGATGACTTTGCCCCAAGTCCCTTGCAGACAGCACCTCTCCTTCCAGACCCTAAACTGGCAAAATAAAGCATAAATACATAGCATTTTTCCCAGTCAGGGCCCCTAACTCAGCTCAACGCATCCATACTGTGGCAAAGTCACCACTGAGATCTTGGCCAAAGCAAAATAAACGTGCTGGTTCCCAAGGAGGTGGGGGCAATCCCTGGGTCTTCTACAGCTGGCAAAATGCAACACTTGTCAGAGCTTCCCAGGAATGGTCAGGTTTGAATTTCCCTGTTCCCCAGGAAACAGGATCCTCTGTTCCCCTGCTCCCCACTTCTTTACTCTGTATAAAGGAAATTTGGTTTACCTTTTGCTGGGAACAGGCTCTCCTACCCCATCATGTTCCGTGTGGCTGCAAGGGAGAATTTCCTCTGCACGTTATCATTTGTCACCGCAGGTGACAGGCTCAAATCTGACCAGCTGGCTTAAGCTCAGCACGTGCTATCATCTTGTTATTATAATTCCTTCCTCTCCAGCACAAACAGAGCAAGGATTGTGAGATTACCCAAATTACCTTTCGTATTTGCAGCAGTAAAATGTATGTTAGACACGCTTTAGTTCCTTGTGCAGCTGAAAGCAAGACAAAAAGATCCTGTAACTACCTTGAAGTGAAAGGCATAGTTTTTTTTCCCCAGTTTGGGTAAAATGTCAGGGAATTATGCTGGGTTTTCCTACAGGGTGGAGGTGACAACTCCAAGTGAGAAACAGCTGAAACAGCTAGAAATCAACCGGTTCACACGCAGGTTTGTCAACACTGGCTCGGTGCCAAAAGCCTATTAGTTGGGCCAGTCAGTTAGTGTAACAGAGACAAGCATGGGGTAAATAGTCCTAGAGCCAGTGCTCATGCTAATTAACAGAAGTTGCTGTTTACTGTCTCACTCCGAGGTACCATAAGCCTTTTTTTCAGGTCACAGTGTGGTATCAGCAATTGGTAACTATTCTAGTTTCATATATATATGAGCATTGCATAAAAACCAAACCCCACAATAGAGCATCTTAAAACTAATCATTCAAAAACTAGGACCATTGTGCCCACACACCATTATTTTAGCCCCCTTTAATCCAGCGTGAATACCATTGTAGTGCACTATTTAAATTACAGGACCACGCTCCTTTCCTGCCCATCGGATTCCCGCATCATCCAATAACTGGTTGTTGTGGGAAGGAAACAGTCTTGTGCAATTAAAAGGAATATTGTTCTCAGGGCCCTGACTCAGTGGAAGTCAGGAGGTTTATTCCAAGCAAGAAAAAGGACCTCTGGAAAAGAATGGATGTTTTACATACTTAATCTTAGGATTCCAGATGTGCATTCAACTAAGGCAATAATATCTTTTCAGCCAGCTTGGTATCACGATATACAGAAACCTGTGGTAAGCCAAGCCCTATTTTTATTTTTTGCATTTGGGGTACTTCTGGTAATTAGTTTTAGGAGCACCGGCAGTTGTTCCTTCAGCAGAATCTTTTCTAACACAGGGCACGTTGCGTTTGAACAGACAGACTCCTTCAGGGACCATGCACACCCTGTCAGAGTATCCTTTTAGAAATGAGGTTTTGCAATTTCTGAGCAGTCACACGCACCCAGACTCGAGTCTAACTCAGATAATGATCTAAGCCATGGGACCCTTCCCTTTGGCACAGTTCTGCTCTTCCTCACCAGCACAAAAAGCCCAGCTTAGCACGCTGGTGCCTACAGGTCTCCCAAACGAGGTGAGGTCTGACAAGACTGTACCCTCACCCTCGTGTTCATTCTTATTTAATTGCTCGCAAAACAGGATTGAACACTCCTTGAGTTCAATTTATTTGGGTTGGTTGCTTTCACAGGCACTAGCCACCCGTCTCCTCTGATGCAAGGCCAGCAAGCAGCATCCTGCAATCAGAGGCTGTGCCTATGGCCTGGATCTACCAGCCCTCGCTATATGAAGTGTGGCACAGGAGCATCACGGGGATTTACAACACTGAAGAGAGCACTCTGTACCCATGAACTCATCACCAGAGTCTGTTCCTCAAAATGGCACATACCACCCTCACACCATGCCTCTTGTACACACAGTTTCTGCTGATACCACTTTCATCCAAGCCTGTATACACACACCATAAAAGCTGGCAGGCAGTAAATAACACAAACCAATCATTATATTTCACCACTTCACAACAGCCCTGAGACACTTTAACTGTACAGATAATGTACACCTTCCCCCAAAAGGAATGGATGCATGTCCTGATTTCACTTCTATTTTATAAATTTCCAGTTCAACGGCAAGAACGGACTGAGAATACTGAAAATATATTTCCATATATTGTCCGGGAAGTATGTTCTGTTCAACTTCAGCCTCACAATTCCATTTCACAACAGATAAAATGATGATACACACAAAGAAAAGGGGGGACCCGTTTGTTTTGAAGGTGTACACAGATCTACATGACAGATAGCTCCAGCTGATTGCAGCAGGAGTTCTCATGGACACTGAATATCTCAGTCATTCAGCCCTTGTTGGGAGTGGCTGCAAACCCAGCAGAACTAGGAACTAGATGTGAGCAGCTATACATTAATCTTAATTGCTGTTCTATAAATAGTCTGGGAAAGAAGGTAATGGGAAACCCCAGCCAAGTTGAGCAACAGGAATCATGAAGGGGTATTTGTGTCCCCTGCATTATTAAAAGGCCAAATAAGTGTTCAAATTAGAAGGCTCAAACACTAACATGAAACTTTGTTTTGAGCAAGAGGCTCGTTTTGGCATAAAGCCAAAAAGAGTCACAGAACTAATTTTCATCCCATAGCTTGTTACATGTTTTCACCTTTCTCTGCTCCACTTCCTTAAACTCTCCTATATATGAGCCAAATTTGACATCTTAAGATGCTGAACACGCCAACTACTTACATAGCAACCATTTTCCTGGATCTTAAAGTTATTACAAAGACCTTTAAGGCCACAACTGCAGCAAGCTGTGAGGGACTCGTAGGATTTCAGGGTGTTGAGCTTACCATGGGCCAGGCTGCATCCAGTTCTTCTGAGGTTTTCAGGATGCAGCAAATAATAAAATAACCAAGCGTGCTTTTGTGCATTGACAGCCCATCCCACAGGCTCTGCAGGGTTCTGCCCCAGACAGGCAGGCAAAGTCCCTGGCTCATACGAGGCCACCCAGAAGCCCAAGCAATGCCACCCTTACCACAAACAGAAGGAGCTCTTTGACTCCAGTGGGTGAAATCAATGAGGAACACTGGGAAAATCTGCCAGAGCAGCAGGTCCTGGCAGATCTGCTCTGGCAGATCTTCTAACAGCACATCCCCTCGATGGACATAACACAAAAAACCCTAAGCCTTCAAAATACGCACTTATTCTTCAGGGAGCGTCACAACAGGCAGGAGTCAGATACTCGTGGACAGTGAGTCATTCTCAAGCAAAGTAAGGTTGCCCCCTCATATGAGTACCAGGACTTTGGAGACAATCCTTAGATGTAGAGAGTCCTGGATTCCTGTTCTTCTAACCAAAGCTGCTCCACAGGCTGTCTGCAGAGGTACCAGCTTTGCCCGAGCCCTACCAGCCACAGCTGCCTCAGGATGATCAGCTGTCACCCATAGCAGTGATGGAATGAGCCTGAGAAGGGAAGGAACAACTCAGAGAGCCTCCCGAAGGCTTCGCTGCAGCTCTGACAGGACATCAGTCGCAAGTCAAGAGGGTTATAAGTTTCCAACTTAAACACTCTTATCACCACGTGCTGCTCTGAGCACGTCGCCCTGAGGGTTCCCTTCTGCCCATCAATGTGCAGATACCTTATCATTTTCTATCGTGTAAACTCAACTGCTGTTCAAGTTACGCTGATATGTGATAACTGTAGAGTGTCCATCATCCAGATCAGGTTGAAAACATACCCGATCCCCAAGATGTTTGTGTACAGACCAGTAGAGAAGTTTGGCTGGTAGCCCTATTTGCACCAGGCTCTTTCCTTAATTAGTTCTACAGATTCAACATACAGAAAACTTTGATAATATTTAAATAGAACGTATGTATTTTCATTAAAATAAAATTCTACTGAGGACAAAGCCTCTAGGACTAGCCCTCTAGTGAGGACAATATATGGTATTCTGTTAGGAGGAAAAAAAATCCTATTTGCAACTATTAATGTCTCGATTTTCGTTTGGTTTATTTCTTAGAGACATGATCAGCACTGACAAACATTCTGCTGCTTTTCATTTGCTTTATTTCCTCCAGTACCTGCTTTAATACACTCCCACCAAATGAGAGAAAAAAATCACAGAAAACTTAGTTTTTATAATTATCTGTTACAAATAATAAAGAGACTCATAATTGTTTTATCAATGCATACAATCCAAACAGTACGTGAATATTTTTTCTACAAATAGAAGTCTCAGCTGACAACTCACTATTTACACTTACCTGACAAAAAAAGCCTGAATATAATATTTTCCCGGCTGCACAAATACTTTTGTAGTCATTGAAATAACAAGTTTGTCTTGTTTAAAAGCTGTATAATGCAACAGAGAATAAATATAAGTTAAATTTAATCACATCTGAACTATGAACACAGGGCTCATAGCCACAAAAAAAAATCTTAAGCCTGTGAGTACAGCTTCAGTGGTGTCAGTGGGAACACGACGAATAAAGGTTCTGTAGGACAAAGGATTCACAGAGCCAGCTTCTTGCTCTGCAGCCATAGAAAGGCCCACACACTGCAAAGCAGAAGGAATCCAGCCCTTGGATGTGGGAAAGGAAGGGAAAGAGGGTCCCTCCTGGACAGTAGCATGCACCTGCACCGAGGATGGCAGAGGTCATCACGTTCACTTGAACCTGGGAGCTCTGGCAACATCACTTCTCAGCCCGTACCTGCACAGGACACTGAAACACCCGAGCACAGACAGGTTCACCAGACTACTACCAGCCCACCCTGCCAGGAGAGTCACCGCTTCCCTGGCTGTTCTGCCCAGGACAACTCCAGAACACACCACCCAGCTCAAGTGTGTCCTACTTTAAGCTCAAGTTTACGCCCAAGTCACATAGATCTTTGCAATGGACTCACAGTTAGTAGAAAATGTCACAAGAAACACCAAGCTAGATTGTCAGAATTGTTATGCATCTTTCCATAGGAAGCCACATGATTCCCAAATGCCCTCAGGTATGTCCAATTTAATGATCCACCTGGCCTGTGTCAAGGGAAGGGTCTGGTTTGCCCAAGGTCCTGTCTCCAGCCCATCTATTCTTCATAGCTTAGGGGATGTTAGCTGAAGACTGACTCCAAGTTTACACAAAACTTTTCTGGTTCAGATCTGTTCTTCTGACCATGAAGAGAGACCTCGTGTGTCTTGAACAAGTAGCAAGAAAATTCTTAATTTTTAATTAAAGCAGGAAGAGAAAGGTTCCATGGTTTAGCAGGCTAGGACAAAAGCAGCAGTACCAAGAACTGTCTCATCCACCTTGTTAATAGTAACAGGTGGCTGAATCCTTTGGGCCCTTTCTATGGGCCTGGAAACACTCTGTAGTCAGAAGACCTCCTCTGTTTTAATAGTTCTTGCCTGGAGCTTTACTCCTAGTAGGCAAAACCACCATCTTTAAGAGTGACCTACGTTTTCTACAAGAGTATTCTGCATGGGAAGCTTGCATGCCCACCATAGCCCAGTCTGCCGAGAAGAGCAGTGCTGTGTGCTCCTGAGGAGCCAGAGCAGCACACAGGGAAGGCTTTGGAAGAGCTTTCCGTTTCCTATTTGTATTTGCGAATCAGCCAAAAGAGATTAAAGCAAGGAAAAACACTTTCAGAAGAACAAAATACCCATCGCACCTTTTCCCCTTTTCCCCAACAACTTCTTTTGTTTAATATTAGCTTCAGTAACAAAAAAAGTCATTACAAATTACCCAAGCTACAAGATAGCTTAGATATTTACAAGCATGTAAAGCCACTGGGGGTAAGAGCCCGGAGCTGTGTAATAATAAAGCAAGACTCAGCGAGATTCCATAATTATTTGTTACACAACCCAAGAAACTAGCTAGAGCATTTCTAAGATTACACACCTCTCATATATGATGTCTAACCATGCCAGAAATTACATAAGGCTTTTTATAACATAATCATTTGTCTTTAAAAAGGTAGAACAAAGGGCCATTATGACCAGAGGTGACAATCCAAGAATTAGTTTACTTAGGAGCTGGTCCGAAGCCCATCGTACTGATTTGCATACATTTCAACAGGCTTTGGATCAGTCATTCAGTATTTTCCCTGTTGTGGAGTTTCCTTTCGGATTTCTGTGGAACTAGAGGACTGGAACCGAGGAGGAAATAAAAGCATTTGCTCCTGTCAGAGCTGAGGACTCAAAGCTGGCACTGATTTTGGTGGTAGCAGCATCTGCTTTACATCCTCTCCCCCCAAAAAAAAAAAGAAAAGAGGCTGGCCACCAGTTCGGATTCTCAGATATGGGTTCAAATGCTTTCTAGGTATTTCAGTCCTGGAAATGTTGCAGCCTGCCCTAGCAGGCAGTACCTCAAGCAGCTCAGATTCAGGTGCATACATCCATCCCTACGCATTTTTATGTTAAAAAAATGCAAAACATGACCAACTGTACTGTTATAGTAGGAAGATGACATCTGCAGCTGGAAATACAGTTCTCAGCTGTGTGCCCAGGCCTGCCTATCAAGAAGCCCCTTTGGAGAAGAGCAGATGCCCTAGTGAGACATTTTAACTGTTATCTTGCAGGTGAGGACTCTTTTCCCTTCCTTCACACATGCTAAGGGCTGTGGGGAAGACAGCTCAGTGAGGAAGTACTATGGCCAGAAAGAAAAAAAGCATTATCCTACATACAGTCGTAGACATCGTCCTGGCAAAGAAGCAAAACAAAGACTTCAAATTGTCTTGGTAGGGAGCAATCTGCAGCATCTGGTTCAAAACTATCTGGCAGTGGAAGCACTGCTCTGTGGCCATTAACTGCCACATACCCAGAGTCAACACACTTCATGGGCTGTGCGGGAGATAAAAATCACCTCAGAATACAACAGAAACCTACAGAATCTTGACTATTGTGGCAAACATGGACAGGGTGCAGTTGTGAATTGCCTTTCCCTAATAACCTAAGGGCCTTTAGATGAGGCTGGTAGGATCCAGGTGCCTTGTTTTGTCCAGGAAAAAAAGGTTTTGTAGTTCACATCAGAGAGGTCTCCTTGCAACTGAGCAGGGCGGCCCCGCTGTGCAGACTCCCATGTGATTTCACTTGGTTTGGACCTCTGACTTTACAACATCCACATCTCCACCCCCAGGTGCTTTCAAATTAAAAGATAAGGAACAGTTTGATATTACTTACTGGACACAAAGTTAAACATCGCCTGGATCAAAGGGAATTTGTAGGTGTTTGTTGGAAAAAACACTTTCTAAGCCAAGCTGGGTTTACTTTGCAACAGGAGCATCACCAGCACTTACACACCTTGTGTCTCTTAGATCTACATGGTAGGAACAAGCACACTACTATTAGAAGAGACAAAACACCCACATTATTCTTCCTCCCCCATTACCTCGAATAACGGTGATGGAAACATCTAACTGGTCTCAGTTTGCAGCCAGTTTGCTGGCTCTCCCTTGACTCCCGTTTCTACAGCTGGTGATTGGCACACCCAGTAAGGACAAGAACCAGAGCGGTTGTAGAGGTGTGCAGATAGCCAAGGCAACACTGCAGCCTGCAGGTGCCTTTGAAGATGACACCAGGACACACCTGGGGACTCTTCACTTCTCCGCTCCCAGAGGAGAGCGCCCAGGCAGTGACAGACTGGAGGAGCTTCTGAAGTCACTGCAGTGGGCTTAAGCGTTAAATAGACCAAAATAAATTATTCAGGCTGGGTTCATAAGTCGAAGGAAATGGTGACTTATCTCCCCCCTGCCACTCTCAATAATTAAATGCTTTTGTGAAGGTTATTTGTAGAATTCTTTCCTTAACCTTGGATGTTTGTGTGTTTTGTGTGCCTGGGAAATGCTAGAAAGTCTCAAGATAACAAACAATGAATGCACTTGTAAACAAAACCGAGAGTGTGAGAGGGAAATAAACTTAGCACTGAAAACCAGCACAGAGGGGGCCAAATATGCCAACTCTCTCATTACTACCTTTGATTTAGAAGCCAGTTATCACCCAAAAATAGTCCCACCAACCAGTCTGTTGAGGGCTACTTTTTTCAAGTCTATTGTCCCCCCCCATGGCTTTAACATAGTCCTTTCCCTGGTGGGTGGGTGCTCTGCCACCACCCTTTTCAAGCTATTTCAGGTGAGCCTCTTAATTTACCTCAGAACTTCAGATTCTGTCAGTGCCTCCAAACCACAAAAGCCAGAAATATAATAGCGTCATCTTTTACTGCTTTCTCCACATTCCTACACAGTTAAATGTTCTCAGCACACTCCAAGAATTTGGTTAGTCCTGTCCTACTGTATTTTTTAATAAAACTCCTCCATGACCTGCCTTTCAAATGCTTCTACTAGTTGCTCAAAACCAGATTCTGCTCTACCTTCTCCACTCAGTTTTGTGGCCTCCAGGAGACTTCTGAATCTTTACTTTCACTACCCAGAACCATTCAGTACACTTGCCACTCATCCCTTCTTCTCCAGAGAAATATATGTATGTTCTTGGCATGCAGAGCAATCCTTCCCTTCGGTCTCCCCCTCTCCCTTCTGAGGTAACTTGTTCTAATAGAGCAATTATACATTCATCTGCCAGGTCTCTGTGATACCTCTTACATTGTAGCTTTGGCTGTGGTCTAAGGCTTTGAAAGCTTCTCATTTATTGCCATACCCTTGGCATCAATCTGGAGAGACCCCAAGAGCTCAGCTCACTACCCTATTATTCTCAGTCCTGTTTCCCCGGTGGCTTTCATACAGCTCTCCGTTCTCCCTTCCATGAGTGCCAGGGTACTCATTTACCTACGGACTCTTAGCACTTGTCGCTTCAAGCCTAGTTCAGTCTTGTTCTGTCTAAAAGTGCTTTTCCCCTGCTTAGCTAGTTGGACCTCATCTTTTATGTCTTCTGTCTCAAAGCACTAGTTCATGGCCAGCAAGCACAGAGCAGCTCCATCAGCCTGCTTTGCTCAGACACACATTTTCCTCTGGCACCTACATGTCCCTTAGGGCAATGATGGGAGCTGTGACTCCCCTGAGCCCCAAACTCGCTTCCATCGACATGAGAAAAAGCAGTCAGAGCAACACTGTCACAGCTCATCTTCCCATGGTGGCTCAAGCATCTGTCCCAGCATCCCAAAGAGCACAGCAAGCAATCTGAGGACTATTTCTGTGCCCTTCAGAAGACAGGCACTAATCACCAACAGCCTCTTTGGCCACCAATACCACCTCTTCTCTCAGCACTTTAGACAGTGCACTCATGGCACCTCCACCGCCTTCTCTTCTGGGAGAAACCCTTCACGGGCTCACATACAAAATCAGAACTTGCTTTAACTGCACCCTCTTCCTCAACTACTTTTAATTAACAGTATATTGATAAAGAATCACTTACCTTTAAATTCAAAGGTATCAAGACCTAACCCACACATGAGAATGGGCAAACAGCAATGAGGTCCAGACATCCATCAGGTTGCTTTCTGCTAGAGACGGCATCCCCTTGTCTTCTATCTCCCCAAGATATCAAGAGGGGACAAGCACAACTCACACTGCATCTACTCATCAGCCACCTAGTCGCCCTAAGACCCATACAGGAGCACTGCAGCAACCCCTCTACAAACCACGGAAAGCCCCAGCCTGTGACCCACCCTTGTTTTTATGGTTGCCTTAATCAGCAGGATATTGAAACGAGCTGTGCTGCTCAGGTTCCCAGCACCTGCTCCCACCCTCCTTGGCCTTGTATTCCTTCAGACCAGGCTCTTCAGTGTAGTATGCAGGTGGTGGTCCTTCAGGTAGTCTCTCATGTTCATATGAGTGTGTGGTTGGGGTGGGTGCTAGGTCCTTTGTTCCCCCAGTGTAGTTCCTAATGTCGTAACATCTCTCCTGATGGAGGAGGAAAAGGATATGAATCCATGGCAATAAGATGGAACAGTGTGAACCTCACAAGTTCAATTTATTACACATTTTTCAATATTCCAGTAAGAGTTCTTTAACTTTATGTACCTCTGAGGGGGACATAAAAGGTTTTAAAATTCCTGTGATTTTTCAGCATCTCCAGAATGAACTCCTGACTCTTCTACCTCAAAATTTCCCCATGCACCTACGCTCTTTCTTACGTGTAATATTTGAGTCACAATCTGTAAGCGAGCTTGCGATGTGTGATTTCTACCGTTACCCTTACGGCACAAGGCTGCCCAGGGACAGGCTCTGCACAGAAGGACTCACAGCCCAGATAGGCAAGACAAAAGACAATAAAAGACAAGCAATCTTATTATCCCCATTTTATGGGTAGGAAACGGCGCTCTGAAGAAATTAAGTGCCTTGCTCAAAGCCATACAGGAAATCAGTGTCAGAGGAAGCAAATGCAAACCTGAGTGTCACTGCAGTTCCTTCCTCTTGATTCCATTTTGACCATCGGGGCTGCTTCCAATTAAGCCTTTTATTGAGGACACCTCTTTCTAGCCATGCTTTTTTATTTTTTTTGATTGCGTGCCCCACATAGTGGACCTGTAGAATTACGAGTGTCTCCAGCCAGCTTCTTTACTGTGTTTTATGAACCCTAATGAGCCCCCCCAGAAAGCCGGGGGGGCCAGGGAGCTGAGGAGCAGGAATAGCAGCATTGTGTGCGGCTTTCGGTGCGCAGCCCAGGTTCACGGAGCGGTGTGTAAACAATCCGACTGGCCACGTTTAAGGACAGGCACAATTTTAGGAAATCCAAACACCCTGTTAGCCTACTGACCTCTAGATAACCTGCTTCAACAACAATGAGACTTACAGTGTGCTGGGGAGGCGGAGGGGCAGCGCTGGGAAGATGCTTTGCTGCCATAGGAAATGGGCCAAGCAAAACTCTCGCATCATTTTTGATGTTTGCTTGATGAGTCTGTAAAAGGAGAAGAGTATCGGCTTGCTAGAAAAACTGTTTCCTGACAGAGATTTGCGGTGAATTTTGCTGCCCCGCAGGAGCCCAGGCAGTGGTGCTGAGGTGAGGCGCTGCCTGCACTCGCCTCGATCTGCTCACCCCAGTACTCGGCTTTTGCCCAGGCTGGGGTGAAACAGAACCCGAGGAGAAAGTGGCTCCACACTATCCACAGCTTTTCAACCCAAAGGGAGCATGCAAATCGAGCCCTTCTGCCTTAGATACGTAATCTCCGTATGGAATATGGTCCTTCAGACAAGGGGAGACCCAGAAGCATAGAAGCACATAAAGCTTTGAAAAAAGAAGGGAAAAACACTGTTGAAAACAGGAAGGGGGCTGTTTGCACGGCTGCTTGACAGCATCATGCATCCAGCAAGCAGCTGTCTGTATAAATACCTTCAAAGGTGAAGAGCGGGACCAAAGCCATCCACGCTGCCCCAGCTCCTCATTCCAGCACACAGCGAGGTGCTGCCCACGCTGTCGGCAGCTCCTTTCTGTATGGGAAGAGCTGGGAGGAGAGTTTGCACACTGCCATTCGCTTTTTTCACCCAGGCACGCAGTCTGCTCTGGAAAATACCTGTGATCAGCCTATGGTTAGAAACGAGCCTGTATTGAAGAGTTTTCCTAGCAAATTCAGGTGTCCCCATCACCTGAGCTCATTTACCGTGCAGAATCGGTATCAAAGTGACTTGCCCAGTGATAACCCGTAGGACAGAAGGGATGTTGTCTCACTTCCTCTAATAGTGATCACTTTTAGCAGCTGGGAACGACACTAACAATCAAAATCAATTCACGAGCACAACGGTATTTTATCTAGCTCAGTACCATGTGTTCTCAGAGCCTGGCCTTGCTCTGCACCACGCTGTGGGGATGGATGAGGAGAAGAAAGACCATTAGAGCTGCATCAGCCTCGTGGTGCTGTGTGTGAGAACCTAGGACGGTGTTCACTGGGCTGGCCGCAGCAGTCACTGAAAAGAAGCACAGACAGGCTACAAGGAACGGTTTCGCTGCAAGCCTGTCTCTGCCTGGATCTCTTCAGTCTTCTGAAAACATCATTTGGCTCTTTTTCTTCCCAGTGCTCGGCTGCAGCATACTGGACCTTCATTCTACCCAGCCCTTGGATAAATCAAATCAGCACGCATGCACCATGTAGGAATAGCAGCAGCCGTGAGTACGGCATCATGAGAGCAAGAAATCCTGTTCTTTATCACCTTGTTACGCTGGTCCTGCAAGCCCGGCCATAAAAAATGCCGTGTAACAATACCTAATATCCAATATGTCTGCAGCAAAACACATTTTCCACGTAATCTGACTGTATCCAACCCGTATACTCTGCAGAAAGAATTACTTGGAACAGGAAGAAAGAAGGAACGTTGAGCTCTAGGAAAACTCAAAGGAACATTTTATTGTAACATTTATAATAGAAAGTTGGGGGGTTTAGTTTCGCCTGGAGGTGTAACTTGCTAATAAAAGATCTGGAAAACCTGCTGTGTATAAGAGCCCTGGCCTATGATGTCAGAATTCATTACGCACACAGGGGCTATTTACAGCCTTGTAAAGTTGTAGACAAGGAAATTGTTGCTGAAATATAGTTTCAAAAGTTTAAAGGTAATCATTCTATTGATGTATCCACCTCAGCTATTGAACAGATCTTTTACACAGTTCCACGTAAACCAAAAAAAGTCATATGGCTGTGAACATCCACCCGTGTTTCTTCATACATGCTGGTATTGAATTATATACAAGAACAGGGGTGACTGTGGGGTCTTTATTTTTATTCATGAATTATCTGCGTAAGCCTATAAATTAAGCATATGGCTAAGGTGTTCGGAAGTAAAACAAACTGGAAACAATTTTCACTGCCCGCTTTCCATTTTTCATTTATCCACTTCTGGGGGGGCGCAGAAAAAGAGGAATAAAATCAATAATAAATGGAGAGGATGAAGAGCTAAGAACAGAAACCAACAAATGTCTTTTTAGCTTTCTAAATCTAAAGAGATGTCATCAAAAATACTGAAACATCAATCAAAATGCGTATTGTTCATCAGAACAGCTGTGGACTCATGAAGCTTCACCTAGATTCAGTTAGAATTGGAAGCCAAAGTGGTGCTGAGTTTGACGGGGCGAGAGGGTCTGCAGGAACCCCTGGAGAAAGCAGCTACTCTGGGTCACAGAGCCGAGACTGGTGCTGCTGTTGGCAGAACTTGGGGGGACACAGACTGGGGAGAGTGCTCTAGTTCTCTCCGATGCTGCGTGCTGGTTTATTCATGGCTCTAAGTATTTTAATTGCAGCTGTAGTGAGTTTTCCATCACTCTGAAAACGCTTTGTGACCAGATGTTGTTTGTCATTTGTCCCACAGTAGCTGGCAATAATATAATTACAGAAATATAGAAAAATGTGCTCGGCACTGGGGATTAATGGCCAATCCAAGCATTTTCCTACTGAATCACTTTTTCAAATATTCCTGCTCACAGCAGCCCAAATGATTTTCTAGCTCTGGCTGAGCTAACTTCCCAAGCATTCCAGTTATATTTATTTTTTCTAATGCACTTGTCAGCTACCTCAAACTCCACCCCACCTCCTGACAGCCAGGCCAATCGAACACCCTCTCATTGTGGTTTCATGGGGAACCAGCTCACAGCCACAGAAATGGACTGCACCCAATGGCACCAGCCCAAAAATAACTGCACCACTTCCACTTTTTTCAATGCATCTGCATTGTTCCAATAGCACTGAGATATTACTACTGATTAATGCTGCTGTATAAATAACAGGCAAAACGGGGGAAAGCGGTAAGGCGGGTTTTTTGCCTGCTTTTGCTCGTGTTCACAGTAAAATTTCCATTGGCTTCAATAAGCAATATGTACCATGCTAGCACTAATGCAATGTCATTAACTTAGCCTGGTTTATAGCGGTGGGAGTGAGTGGAAAATCAAATGGGATAAGAAATAATCACAGACAGGTTTGGGTGGGAAGGGCCCTTTAAAGCTCCTCTGGTCCAACCGCCTGCAGAGAGCAGGGACATCTGCAACTAGAGCAGGTTGCTCAGAGCCCCGGCCAACCTCACCTGCAGTCCTTCCAGGGATGGGGCAGTGACCACCTCTCTGGGCAGCCTGGGCCAGGCTCTCACCACCCTCAGCGTCAAGCATTTCTTCTCTCTCCTTTCACCTCCATGGAGAACACTTACCCTGCCATGTCCTTTTCACCTACAACAGAGGTCACCAGTGCATCCAGCCCGCCAGCGCAAATGCGGTTACATCGGACCTCCCTTGTGCATAAATGTCATTTTCAAATGGGTTGGCTGAGATTCCACCCGTGTGTCGGTCACTCTGACAGCCCCCAGGATGCTGCAAATGCAACTCAGCTGCTACTGAAGGAGAGACAACTTTTATGGACAACTCTGCTGGAACTGGAGTGAGCTTCAGGTGAGGAAAACACAGGGACAAGACAAGTAATTGCACATGGCACCAGTTCCTTTGACACGTAACCAGCCAGGCTGGATGGCACTCACTAGTGAGTTTCTATGAATGGTTTATGTATGTGCTGTGTGTACGAATACAAAAAGATATACATGTAAAGGTTGTGTGTGTAAACATATATATATATGCATACCAATATATATTAAATCTTTTGTGGTTTTCCATGTAGGACCTGAGTAACTGATAACAAGCCCATTGCTCCTAACTTCCATCTGGGAATGTGCCACTTTGCAGGGCGAGGTCCAGCCTCTGAGGAGAAACAACCTTAGGATAAAACCAGGGACAGGTTGAAAAGAGAGGCAGCCATTGAGACACAATCTGGACATGCGAAACGTCACTGCTAGTTGTTTTTACCCCCAGATGTCCCACTGAGATGAATAAGCTAGAGCGCTACAAGTGCTCAAACTTCTAAAGGCAACGATGTGTCTCCACCCCCAGCAACAGATTCTTATTTCTGTGTGAAGCTCAGAGACTTGAATGTGCTCCCTCCTCTCAGCCAAACTTCCCCTTGGATCCACACTGCAGGTTTCGGGAGTTGGAATAAGTTATTCTTTGGAGAATAAATTAGTTACTGGCAGGATAGCTTTGGCAGCAGCTTAATCTTCCAATCAGTTTCTCCACTAGCTTTCTTCTAGCCTGGAGAAAAGGGCATGTCCTCTTGGGACCAGCGTTTCTCGGACTGAGTTGTAATAAGACTCATTTTGGAGGGCAAAAGCTGTGGTGTTTCCTGTTAAGCAGATATGCTCCTGCTCCAGTAAGGCCCGCAGGCTTTTCTTTTTTTTTTTTCCTTTCTTGTGGGAACAGGAGGAGTAGGAGAGGAGCAGCTTCTGGGTAGGAACCACAGGGTCTCTGTTGGGACGATATGGTCATCAACACACTGTTTCAGCAGCGGTTGGCACCTGCTGGTCTTCAAACTCTCAGCCACCTCATGGCAGGAGACTCCTCTGAAAATGTAGGTGAGACAGTCGTTTAATGTCCTCAGTCTCTACAGCTGCTACACCAAAGACCCATCAACACCCTGGTAGGTCCTTAAAATACCCTTTCCTGAGGAAGTCTGTGCCAAGGATGCACAGGGCGTCTGAACTGGTCTCTGTAGGGTGCTGAGAGCCAGTCAGGCCCACTCCAGCCTCCCATGCATCCAGCTCTTCAGACCCCCCATCACTCCAGAAACAGTGATGGATTCTGTCCCCTTATTCGATGGCAATAGGGTGCACTGTGCTCTGATATCTAGCAGGGCTCCGTAGTTTCATGCTTCTACAGTGCCAGGCCATCGAATCCACGGATGTCCCTCTCCTCCACCCAGCTGAAGGCAGAACCCCGCTCATTTTGGGGGACAGTACCTGCACTTGGCAATGGGGCTCGTGTGGTTTGCGGGGTTTTACATCATTTAGAGGATTCCATAATTCATCCACGTAGGGGATGAAAAAACCCGATATAGAGGTATTTTTAGAATGACCCAGCTCCAGAACGCTGGGCGAAAGGTGGGCGCTGGGGGCAGGGGGCTGGGGGCGCTGGGGTCCCCGGGCCCGCAGGTGGGGGGTGCGGAGCCCCATTTCCAGGGCCCCAGCGCCACCCAGTGCCGGGCCGGGAAAGGCCGGGAGGATGCTGAGGGGCCGGGGGCTCCCCGGGGCGGGGAGGGGGGCTCGGCGGCCCCGGGGGTGTGTGGTGGGTCCCCCCTCCCGGGGACGCTGCGGCTCCGAGAGCTCGGGGAGTTGGGGGCACAGCTTGCAAGGGGCACCCTTTTAATACCTCATGCTTTTTTTTTTTTTTTCTTTCCTGTCCTCCCCTCTGTGGCGCTGGAAGAGCTGGATCGTGCCGCCCTGATGGGTTTGGGAAAGGAGAAATAATGGGAAAACAAGCAGTAATGGTGTGCATGCTGTGGCAGTGAAAGTTTAAAACAAAAATTAAAAAAAATTAAAAAAAAAGAAGGGAAAAGTAAATCATGTGGAGGGTTTTTTGGCCCGGCCTGCCTGTTTCCGAAAGGTCAGCGGTATCACTCTGACGCTGATGATGTAGCTGTTGTGGTCTCAAGTACGCTCCCCCCGCTCCCGGCGCGGTGTTCGAGGATTGTATTTGAAAGGGAGGAAGCAGATACCGAAAGTGATGGCTGATGAATTGTCCAAACCCTTCAGGGCCGTTCCGTGCTGGGGCTCGGAGGCAGCTCATCAATAAAAGCCTCCCGGATGGAGGAGGGAAAGAGAGAAAGGGTGTCCGGGGCGCATCATCCCCCCCCCTCCATCCCATTCCCCTTTGATCCGGTGCGGAATCGTAGCAGACCCCGGGCTTTGGAGGTACCGGTGCAAGGAGGTGTGTTGGGGGGG
>VZZY01013824.1:36861-98794 GCA_013400335.1 Eurystomus gularis
TGCCCTCCAGCGGCCCCGGGCCGCCGCTCCACCCCACCGCCCTCCCAGCCCGCTGCCCCCGGCACCCCCCGGTAGCCCGGAGAACATGAGCGATGCTCACGCCGGCGGGTCTCCCAGGAAAGGGGGGGAAGAGTTTGCTCGGGCATCCCCCCGCCCCGGTCTGGGGCTCTCTTCAGGCTTTGCACACACCGAGGTTCTTAAAATTCCCCAAACAAAGCGCATTTCACGGGCAGAGCGCTGGAGGCTTCAGGACGTTCCTGGGTGCTGCCGGTGAAATGAACCCGGCCTCTCTCCTCTAAGGGCGACCGGCAAATGAGGGGGGAAAAAAAAAAAAAGTAGCCAGATTTTAAAGCTAATTTGATCTGATTTTGTTTTGATATTTGATTGTGTTGCAGTACCTTCTACCCTAGGAATTCAGCTCTTGTTTAGTCTAAAGAGCTGTGGTGGCTGCAGGGCCAGCGAGTGTCCAGACCAAGAGCCGTGCCACTGCAAGGACAAGGTATTTATGGTTTTAGCCGTACAGTCAAAAATTCTTTGCATCTTTTTACCTTTGTTAACAGTCACCGAACGTGCCCAAATACTTCATATATCGGAAAAAGAAATTCTTTGAGATCCAGCACACTGGGACTTCTCCTCATGGCAGCACTCATCACCGAGGCTCCCAGAGACCTACAGCATCAGAGAAAGCTGAGGTTCCTGGTGTTAAAAAACAGAAATCTAGGTGTGTGTGTTTAACCTGGGTGTTGTGGAAGAGCCCAGGAAGACATGCTCCAATTGCTCACCAAATACAGTGAGCACATATTTGCTGGTCACCCTGCAGAGAAGCCGCTGGCGTATTCGCTGCTGTACTAAAACGAGCATCCTTTAGTAAAAAACATGGAAAGGTCCATGTCAGGACATCCTGCTCTTTCCTATGACAATAGCCCGTCCTCTTGCTCTTCATCACGTGTTATCTTTTCATTGCTTGCCTGCTAACACACCCCTGACTGCTCCGTCCTCTACACTTCTCACGATGCCCAAGCGACACCTTTTTGTTCTTTACCAGCGCTATGGTTCAAGCAAGATCCGACAGCCTGAAAATACGGTTGTTGCTGACTGCCAGCCTCGGGCTTCAACAGCTCTGTCCTCACAGGCGAGGACGAAGGAGGACGGGAGCAAACAGTTCCAGGGACAAGTCTGGTCTATCCTCATGTATCCAAAATATTGCACTATTTTTTTCCAACCAGATCAGCCAGTCTAACACACCAGCAACGTGCCTCCCGCAAACCTCGCCTGGCTAATGACCTCAGACCACCACCGCTACAAGAAAGCTACGGCCGGGTTACAAATAGTTAGTCATCTAGACTGATGGTGCAGCTCACATTTGGTGAGGCACCAAGGCAAATGGACGGAGAGTAGACTAATCCAAACATTTCCATTATTAGCGCGCACGAGGCAGAGTTTCCGCAGGATGGGATGAAATCACGCTGGAGCGTCTCAAGCGGTTTGCGTGTGATCCGCTATAATCTTATACATAGATTTTCCCCGTTCTCTGGTTTCATCACAGTCTTACTGCCTCAGCAGAGGGATTTTGCTTGTGAGGGTGTTTATGTTACACAGGAAAAAAAACCCACTCAACCACTCCAAAGCTGGGATCATTTGAACAACCCATTTAACATCGGAAAAAATCAGCCAAATGCAGATATATCTGATGTGGGATGTTGAATTTCTAGCTGGTAGCTGACCAAAGCATTCTTTAACCCGGTCAGTTTATTAATCCCATTAAATCCCCTTGCCCATTATTCTATTAAGACCAGTATCAGATTAATATCTTACCGTGTTTTGGCTCCGCTGGCAAAGTACTTTTAGCCGAGGCGATATTTTCAGTCTAGTGTGAGTTTTAGCCTGCTTTGGAGGCAAAGAACACTAAAGATTATTAACAACTTTTACTCAAGGGCAAAAAGCCTGATTTTATGGAACTAGAAAGATTTTCTTATAACGTATGCATGAGGTAATATTCAAACAAGCCCGTTCAATAAAACGCTGGGTATGACACTTAGGTCCTGAAAACGCAAAGCTCTGCTTTCGATTGTCACTTTACTACACCTGAGCACTTGAGAACTCCCATTAAAGCCAGAGCAGATGCTCAGGGTTAAAAGTACTTTGCTGAAGAAGGATGGTGGGGACTGGAAACAGACACCACAGGTTCCCCCCGTACGCTGCAGCTGAGCCCTGTATAAGAACTGGAGTAAATATACCTGATTCACATGCGGGGCGAAAATTAATTCAAAACAGACTCCAGCTCTGAATAGAGATGTATTTTGCAAAACCTGCTGGTATCAATCTGCATGAAATACTGCCTCAGCTAATAAGAACACCCGGGCTTTATTTATATACTGAGCCATTTGATAGATACAAATGAAGAAAGAGGTAAATAGAAGCCAACATATTTTTGAATAAAAGCCCAGAGGTTCTCTCAGAGTTCAGTGATCTTTGTGTCTAGATTATAAAGAATTCAGAGCAGCTCCGTGGGACTTGCCAACTACTGAATAGAGCTCCAAAACATCTGTAATGTTAAACAACTTCAAGCCCCCTTTTTATGCCTGTTTTCATCCAACAGTGATTTATAGAAATCTATTGGCTTCTCCATTGGTCATTTCTAAAAAGAAATATGCCAGGAGGAGGAGGCTTTAAAATTTGTTGGGACACCACCACCAAACTGCAGCTGGAATTAGAGGTATTTTAACGGCAGATTTAGATTTATTTAGCAGATTATGGAGAAATATTAAGTGCGTTACATCGGTTATTTTAACCATTGCAAAATGAATTTGCAGCGCTGTGCAAAGAATCATTGGGCTCACAGGTAGCGGCATGTTTTCAGGGTGATTCAAAGAGCCTGAGCTGCTTTTGAGGAACTGATAAAGGACAGAGTTCTTGGACTAGATCCCCACTGGTGACATTTTCCCTGCAGCAGAGCTGCAGCCCATTAATTCTCACTGTCCAAATAGAGGTAGCATTAGTTTAAATTAGAAGTTTTATAACTGATTTAGCTGAGCTACCGGAATCCTTTATGTACACAATCTTATCTCATTTTCAGAGCTCCTCTTTGGTTTATGCCTGTCCTGATCAACATATACCAAACACGTTTCACTTGATGAAAAATCTGTCAGTTTTATTTTTCTATCAGCCCAAACTAGTTTAAAGTTACTCTCTGTGGCTGGGTCCCACACACAGCAGTTTTCTGATACGATGAAAGGTGTGATTTAGTTCAAACCCCGTGGCTGGTGTTTATGGACACTCCATGGCTGTAAGCCCTCGTTTACACACATACAGCTGCAAGCTGCACCAATACGACCGACCTTAAAGCGCTATCAACTCTCCAAAGCTGGTGGAAAGTAACCAGGGCAGTCACTGGACAGCCCTCCTGCTAAAGGACTCCAGCTTCTCCCTCTGAGATAGCTAAATGTTAGGACCTCCATCTAAAGCATGATCAGACTGGAAGCTCCTGCACAATTTTAATTGTAGAATCAAGACTTTAAAATCAGGTCTTGGGCCTTCTTGCATTCATGGGGTATTTTTTTGCATCAGGAGCTTTCCCTGAGATTGGTTGGCTGCCGGTGGCTTGCAGAGCATTTGCTAGTGGCTTAGAGACAGCTGCTTGGCTACAGGACAGTCCTTCTCATCCTTTGTGGTGGAGACAACACGGACAAATGGGAGGGGGAAGATGCAGCGACGACCGGAGTCAGCAGCATGATTCACTCTTTTAAAAAAAGGATTAAAATGCTTTCAATGTCAAAATTGCCGAACAGAGGCGTGTTTCCAGCCTCTGCCAAGTCTCCTGTCGCACGTGGTCTCTTAGGGCTGGTAAGGCTGGATGGTCAGGTCACTTGGCCCCTCATGCAGGGAGAACACTGGAGAGGACAAGGAGCACCGGAGAGCACTGGGGGAAGCGTACCTGGGTCCCGGGCAGCTTAACAGGCAGAACCACGACAGGGAGGGTGCAGGTACTGAGCAGCGACGTGAACGTTATCAAGTCAGGGTAATCGTTGATCAAAGAGGTGCAAGAACAGGGGTAACTTCTGCAGCCATCATGGGAAGCTCCAGTATGTAATGATGAAAGGCAGAATCAGGTCCCTTAAACACTGACATCAAGTTCTGCTCCTCACACCCCTAAAAGCCCTAAATCCTACTTTCAGGCAGGAGCGGGTCCCCTCACCACAGCACACCCCTTCTCCCTCCCGAGGCAGAGCTGTGCTGGGATGATTCATAGATGGTCCCGTGCTCATCTGGGAACCGGGGCACTTCAAGACATTAATATATTGGTTTTGCTCAGTGCGAGGCAGCAAGAAGTGGACAGAAAAAAAGCAATAGCTCAAGATAAGTGACCTCCAGCAAACAAACAGAGGCTTGTCCCAGGACAGCAGAGGAGCTGGGGGTAGGAGGAATCTGGCTTGACTCCCCGTTGGAAGTGTCCAAAGTAGTCTGAACAAGCACAAGCACAAGCAGGACTCGGCCAAGTTACTCAGCAGGCTCAGAGGCTTTGTCAAGAAAGCAGTAGGAGCTGTTTAGGGAAACCTTTCTGGGACATGGGCACGTGTGAAGCAGCCTTTTTAAAAAAAATGTGGAACTCTCCATGCATTTGCACATCATCCTTGTGCAGGGGCCGTGCTAATCTTCTCTGTATCGTTCCAGTGTTAGTGGATGTGCTGCTGAAGCGAGCCTGCCCGGGATGGTGTTCTGGGTGGTGACGTGGAGCACTGGATATGTTTCCAGCCATCCAGTGGCTGCTCCCACCATTATAAACACGTAGTGCTTGCCTTGGGGGATCTGCGGCAGTGTGATGTGGTCAGTCTGCCAGGCCTCTCCATATTTATATTTCAGCCATCATCCTCCACGCCACTGGGGCTTTAATTGTTTGGCTGCTTGATTGCAGTGCATATCTCACGTTCATGGATGACCTCTGCTATAATGCCCAAGGTCAGGTCCACTCCTCAATCTCATCTATATGTTGCATCTCTTCCTTGATGACCTGAGGTGTCGTGGGCCCACTGAACTATAAATAATTCAACTCCATGTTGCCAGTCCAAATCCACCTGAGCTACATCAATTTTAGCAGCCCAATCCAGCCAGTGGTTGTTTTGATGTTCTTCAGTGGCCTGGCCCAGCTCTTGGGTACATGGGCATCCAAGTGACGTACTTTCACAACCAGGTTCTCTACCTGCGGAGCAGTATCCAAAGCCAGCCAGATAGCTTTTACCTCTGCAGATTGACTCAGTTAATCTTGTTCTTCAGCAGCTTTGGTGACTCGTGTGGGAGGGGGTGGTGGGCGAGCAGCTGCGTGGTGTTTAGTTGTCAGCTGAGGCTGAACCACAATACCTGGCCCACAGAATGCAGAGAGGTATTCCTCCAGACCTTCTTTTGCTGTGCCCTCACCTTTCCATGCCTGTTGGCTACCCCGGAAGAGTTCTCCCTCTGCCAACTGAGTTTTCTTTCGGCCCTGGGACACAAGCCTTGCTCCCGTACTAGCTCAGACAATGGCCTTTGTTACCAAAACAGTGAGGGCAAGAAGTGGCAGTCGATGATTCATACATCGCTGTTTCTGTTCTAATATTATAATACCAGATATGCAGATTGCTGCAAGCCCTTGACATTTCCTCTACATTTTCCCCACTGATTTCCTCCTTATTGTTACGGATGAATTGCTTGCGCTGTGGCCCTGCCATAGGGCCAGGGTTTAAAGATATCCCACAGTAAGAGAAAAGACATCCACATGCGCTCGTTTCCCAAATCCAAAGTGATTTGGGTTCCTGAAGCTTTTACTGTAGCCTGCTGATTCTCTTCTCCCAAGTTCCCACTCCCTAAAGGAAATACCAGGAACTCTCTAACTCAGGCTCTAGAAGAAGAGGCCAAAAGAGAAGATGACCAGAACAGATGAGGGCAGAGTCGTAGTAACTCAGAAGCTCACACCCACAGGAGGCACAGGGGACAGCACAAGAAGGACAGACCTGGTGTTTAGCCCAGCAGAGAGGGGCAAGCTCTTCTACCAGCCGCTACTGTATTTGATTAGCTCCTTCTGGGCCCCATCCTTCAGGCTCAGAGGGAAATGCGATCAGAAGACCATGCTCTCATTGAGTAGAACAGCACCTGCAGCAAGCAGCTGACATTTGTCAGAGCCCTGTCTTCCCTGTCCCACCACTGTCCATCACCTGAGGGCTGGCTGTCCCCCCCAGCACGGCTGTAAGAGCCGTATGGAACTGCACAAGACATCTGAGCAGTTTCCACCTGCCCATAGTTGGTTCTGGACCTAAGTACCTCCAAGTTCCCCAGGCAGGAATCACACTCCAAGGGTGGAAAAACAGAAAACAGATGCTCACGTGAAACAGACCATCCCCTCCAAGGGCATCTCAGGACATCTTAGCCAAAAGCGTGCTCCACAGCGAATCACTGCTCTCCTTCTGTATGCAAAAGCTTTGATGGTTGGCTAGTAATGGCTAAAAAATGACGCAAATCCATAGTCCAGACAGGCTTTAGATATGCCAAAAAGATCCGTGTGCTGGCAAAGACACTGTTCAGCTTGTTCATTTCCTGTGTGCCGCTTGAAACAGCCAGAGCCCTTTCTCGCTATTTAGCCCTTTGAATGCAGAGTAAAATAAAAACAGAAGAAGAAACACATAGCTAGCAAAAGTCCCAAGCTCAGCACTTCAGGAGGGGCTTAAGCAGACAGAGGACCCCCCAGAGCTGGGAAAGCCCCCACTCAGAGCAGATGTTCTGCATAGCCTGCTCTGTGGAGGTGGTAACAAATCCCTCTCTTACCTGCACAGTTGTCTTTCACAAGGTTGGTTCCTTCCACCAGAAAGAAATGAACAGCACAAAAAAGCAAAAGCTTCACTAGTTGTTGTTGATTACTCCGGCAGAGTTAGCACAACTGAAAGAGAAACCTACCACAAAAGTTCTGAGAAGTTTACAGTGTGATCAGATACTGTATTATAAATATGTATATATTTATATAGTTTTATTTATAAACAAACCTTTTCCAATGCACTGGAAACACTATATCATTGCAGATATCAGTATTTTCTTATTAAATGTGCTTGCTAAGAACAGGCTCTAACAGTGATCTGGAGATGCCAGTAGGAAGAGAGGAGCATGAGAAAGAAAACCAGCAAATATAAGGACCCCATTGGAAATACAAAAACCATCTGGTTGGAGATCTGTCACTGCTCCTTCCCTCGCTGTTATTCTCTGTACAGAGCAAAACAAAGGAGATGGGCAGGAGGAAACGTGCAGGCAGTGAAATAAGGGTGGTTGCAAGGTGCCCCCAGAAATGGTGAGCAGTGGCCGGGGCACCGGGAAGCAGCCGGTCCTGCTGGCACTGGCCTCTTAGGTGTCACCAGCCCCATCCAGACCCGGAGCTGACAGACATTCCCATCTAACACCGCTCCCAACAGGGACAGAGCCATGTCCTGCCTCTCCCAGCCCAAGCACCGAGGTGTCAAGGCTACGTGGAACTTACCCAAAATTTGTCGGGGAAGAATGAAGCTGAAGTCACATTCATGCGCGCGGCCCTTCTTTTGTTATTTTAACCCAGTTATCGGATAAATGTGTTCCTGTTGACTTTTAAACCCTATTTTATTTTGAAAAGGCCAAACTGCGTCTCTGGACGCATTGTCTGGTTGCAGAGTTCCCGAGAGGGGAGGCTTCCAGATGAGATCCAAGACAAATCAGCTCAGCAAAATGAGCCATGGGGAGACACAAGGATGTGAAGCCAGGGATCCAGTCCGAAAGGGATGGTCCCAGTCTGAAAGGATGGAGAGCGCAGGGCAGGGGTGCCCGTGGAAGGCTGCAGGGGCATGAGGAGGGCAGCAGGCACATTGGCCATGGAAGGGTCATGGGGATCTCAAGATATGGTATCTCCTATCAAAAGCACTTTTAGCTGCCACACAAAGATACATTTAGCTCGCACATGGGTGACATTTGCAGGTTCCTTCCAAGGTGAGCTTTAGCTGTCCTAACTATTCCTGCTTCCTTCATACCTGTACTCTGTCTGCAGAGATAAAGTCACTGAGAAGGAATATAGATATGCTCCTTCAGAAAAGCCTTGTTTTTCTCTTATCAGGGAAATAAGTACATCCTGTGCACAGAGACTGAAAAAAATAAAATAAAATAAAATAAAAAAATCAAAGTTCCCCGGGACCTCACCATTGGGCTAGACTGCCAGGGTATTATAAAATGGCTTAAGTAAATAAATAACATTGCATTGTCCTAAAGCTCCTTTCTTGGTAAGCTTTGTGTCGCAGATCTTTATGCAGTAAAGGTAACACTAACATCTTCCTGATCCTTTAAAACGTAGTCTATTACACTGCCATAAAAAATGTAGGGAAAAGATACTCCAAAATTATCCCAAATAAGGAAAATCCGAAGCATAATTTATTACGGCCATAAATTCTCCTGTAAATGTCAGCAGCCATTTACAGACCCTGGATTTCAGTGGTGGCAGCTCCCCTAGTCAGGAAGACGCCGTGTTTAGTTTGAGGCTGTAAAAATGCTCATCTAGCCTATGGGAACCCCACGCCACTTCAGCAAGATAAGCCATCCCTCAGGTCAGAAGCTAGTTGCCTGAAGTTGGAGGTTGTTTGTCATCCCTCACTCCCAGGGCCTTTGGGATCTCTTGAGCCACCCCGTTTGGAGAAGAGGGTTGGTTTGAACTCAACCTGGCTGCTCAGAGCAGAGGCACAGGAGGAAGGGAAGGGCAAAGACAAGCAGGGCTTTGAGGTGCCGAGCCAGTTTCTGCTCCTGGGCTGACTCCTTGTGTATTTTCCATTTGGCTAGGTCAACACTTTCCACCCATGCTGCCTCCAGCCCGAGGGAGCAGAGTCCTTGTGCCCATGGCCACTTGCACGCCTTTCTCCTCAGCTCTGCTCTGCCCTTACCTCAGCCCGTTCCCTGGTGTGACTGAAGCAGCCTTTGCCTCTGCAGCAGGGTAAGGTAAATGCAAGGCAGGAGGTGATTTATGACATCAAGCAAAAAAGTCCTCAGAGCTCCTGCGCTCGGTTGTGCTAGATCCAAAAAGCCTACCTTGGCTGATACATACACGTGTCCATCAATGAGAGTCACGGTATTATAGCGCTAAGAGCTGCTCATGGTTTTGCTAAGGCAAGAGCCTACAGACATCTCACAGGTAGACATGCTGTTTACATTTAAAAATAAAAATAGTTCATTTACAGGATGCCCACATTCTCAAGGTGAAAAAACAGAGCACATACCCAGTGGGAGGAGAGCCACTGAACATGGCTGGAGCAAGGAACAAGGATGCTATTCTTGTCCTCCTGTTCCCATTTATCTCCTTTGCTTCAGCTGGTTGTGGCTAACCTGTCTTACAGGTGGGACAGCATCTTTGGAGTGATTGTCCTGGAGATGCTTTCTGGACACTTCGTGCCAGCAAGGCATGATCTCTCTGGGGCCACTGACCCAGCACTGGAGAACGCAGCCTGACCACACAGTATCATGCCATTGACTCTGAAGCCAAATTCCTTGATGATTACTCTTTTTTTCCCCAAAGCTGAGTGTTTACAGGCAGTAAGTCGCTAATGCTCAGTCACTACTGCAGTTCTCCACACGCTGAAAACAACTGGGAATTTTTCATGCTGGTAGGCGCACAAGACTCTCAGGGAGCATGGGGCAGGATGCATTTTTGTTCTGTGTAAAGATGCCCAAAACTAAAGCAAAGGTTGAGGGACGGCTAGGGACAAGGTAGGTAATGTAGGGAACACCTTTTGGAAGGTTCTTCTCAGGCGTGGATGGGGCTCAGATGACATTTGGCACTCACCAAAAAAGGTCTTGTGTGAATCAGCTCATTACTCACATCAACGTTTTGCTCATCACATCAGCCAGGCCCCCGACAGTGTTACAGGCAGAAGAGTTGGGCCCCAGATCTTCCTGTTGGAAAGCAAAAGGAAAAGTGCAGATTTAGGGAAAAATTGGCCCCTAAAGCCCAGAGAAGCAATCAGGTACTTACAAACTGGTCTCACCACTGTCTTTACAGCATCAGCCTTACTGCACGTTTAAAAGCTATACGCTTAGACTGAGTCCTTAGAAAAGAGAGTTGCTTTGATTTATTCTAATTTCTGACCGTCATATTCTAACCCCCTTCTCTTCAGAAAGGGAGGACAGCCTGAGTTGAGATATTGACCTCTTTCTCCTTTCTGCTCCACTTCCCCTTTCTGCTCCTGCCTAGGGTGGCCCTGCCTGTTCCAGCCTTTCTTTTGCTTTTCAAAAACACAGATGTAAGCAGATAATGAGGCCACAGGAGGAGAATCCTTCAGGATGTCTTGTTTGGTTTGGAAATATTTAAATGTCTACTGCATTTCCTTTGAGCAGGAGGCGGGAGGCTGTGGAAGGGCAGGTCCTCCTGCTACCCCCGGCCTGCGCAGCTGGGAGAGCCTGCCTGCGTGTCAGAGGGCACGTGTGCCCAGGACAGGCTCTTTTTCCTGGGATAATGACATTTCTCTAGGTTACATCTCCCTGGAGGAAAAGATTTTAACGCTAGTAATCCAGGTGAAGCTTGTTCTTTCTAGCTAGCCCACCAGTTCCACAGGATTGCAGCAAATCTGTAGCTTTCTGAAGGGCGATGGTTTGAAGAGTGGTTTTTTTTGGTGGTTCGGATAGGTTTCAATGCTAGTAGCCATTATGGATGGTGGTTGGTTGTTTTAGATTAAGGGGTCATAATCAAGATGCAAATTTTATTGTTGCATCATATATAAAGCGGTGAATGGCTGTTGGATGAGTTTCACGATGAATCTGAACATCAGAGTCAAGCAGCTTTGCTGCGAGGGTGGTGCAAAGTAGCTTCCCAAGACACCCTAACACAAAAACCTGCCTCGTTTCACTCCGTGAAGTTAAAAAAGCTTTTTGCAGGTTACTCTCAACTTTCTGCTGGCCAATACCTCATGGCCTGACTACCATGGACATAGGACCTGGGCAGAGGTGGAAGCTGCCTCTGCTTACGAGGTGAGGATCAGAAAAGGACACTCCACGGCAGGCCAGTGGGCACAGAAGAGCAACGCCTTATACCACAGACAAATAAATAATATCTGGGGGCTTTTCATAAGGTATGAAAAGTCAGTCACAGACTAGCCATGCTTTTCCTGGCTTAACAGAAAAATAGCTGAGGTCTGCAGAGAATATTAAAAGTAAAGAGCTGCATACACAAATCTTGAGAGGAAGCAGCAGCACTCGTGCAAGAGAGAGCTGTGCCCTTGCAAAACATGAGACATCACTTGTCAGCTTCGCTAATTGCGTTTGGACCTTGCAGTTCAAGTTTAGAATACACCTATCAATGTGAAGAGCAAGACACTAAATTTGCAATAAATAAATAAGAGGAAATTACCCTCTGATCCAAGAGATGTAACGGACATGAAAATACCCTTAACCGTGACAAAGGATTGTGAAATTTTGAAGCAATTTGTTTGGATTATCAGAAACAAAATCGTTACAAAGAAGCATAAATTACAAATACTACTGTGCTCTGGCATTGCTCCACATACACTATCCCAACATGTGCATTTAACTCCCATCTTAACCATGAGTTTTTAATGTGTGCTTGAAAATAACTGTCCTTTATTGCCCACCCCTTTGGACGTCACTTCAATCATTGCATACTGACGTATCAACGGGGTTTGTACCCGTCATAAAAAAATTCTCAGCTTCCTTTTTTAGCTCACAAAACAAAAAAGCTTTTCAAAACAACCTAGTGGAAGGATGAAAACCTTTCAATTGTTTTCATTTAATTTCTAAGGAGACAAAAAATGTGAGGAAATGCTTTTAGCATACCTTACTGTATCAGTGGAAGCTGCAGTGTAACGAGCATTTTTCCCTCGTTCGGTGCCTCATGCCCACACTGGAGTGATGCCGCTACCCTGTCATTAAAAATAGTAGAATTAAGGCAAGTTTTAAGCAGGATACCACAAAGTGCACTCTAGAGCCACAAATGCATTCCAGAGGATCGTTTCTAGTAAATATGTGCCCTGGGCTTGTCTTATGGGGAAGTCAAAGAATGGGATAAATCCATCTGCTAAGGATGGACATGAGATGTGAGCACAGGAAACACACATACACATGCAAGTATAGACACACACGTACTCACACACACATATAAAAGTAAATATTTATTAAAGGGATGTCTCAGTGTCAGACCTGCTCTGTATGTTGACATGATCCAAGTCTACAAGCCACAGCTCAAAACAAAACAACCTATGAATACTTGACCTGGAAACAGTGAGAAATTCTTCTGCAATCCACTGATCTTCTCACATTTAACCCTTACCTGTTCCACTTCTGCACAAATGTCTGAGACAGAGCCTGAGTGGCAGAAAGTGAGATATGATAAAATTATGTACTTCCAATAGATGAACTGCCTTAGGGGAGTAGGGACAGATGAAGTAGGATGTGTTCTGAACAAGTGGAGAAACAACTCACACAGCACATGCAGCTCCCAGAAGAGGAAAAAAAAAAAAAAAAAGAAAGAAAACCTTTGAAACAGCAAAGATTCTTACATTCAAATTA
The DNA here is from genome assembly GCA_013400335.1 of Eurystomus gularis. Classification (NCBI taxonomy): domain Eukaryota; kingdom Metazoa; phylum Chordata; class Aves; order Coraciiformes; family Coraciidae; genus Eurystomus; species Eurystomus gularis. The sequence continues at coordinate 49,402 of VZZY01013824.1, forward strand.
CTCCTTTCCAAGTCTGTAATTTCTCAGCTAGGTCAAAACAGAAAATGAGTGATTACTGTTACAACTGGCATACACTCTGCACTTTGGCTGCATTTAAGATACACAACATTTTCCAGAGAATCGTGTCGGATAATTTGTCTTGTGTATTTTAAGCCTTTTTCACATGTCCTGAAAGACATAAGCAATAAAATACCTTCAGGAGTGCAGTGGCTGAGGAGGGGAGGCAGCGTCAGGGCACCGGCTGCTTTGCCTGCCTGCGCTGCCCATCGATCACGCAGCTCCAGATGGGTCACTTACACCTCTACTCCCCAGCTTGGCTGCCTGAAGTTCAAAACCCCTTTGGCAAGAGTAATTTCCAATGTCAATAGTACTGTTTGTCTTCACACAGGAAAAAAAAATAACTGCAGCTAGGCACCCAGGGCCAGATGGAGGGGCAGAAAGAAGCGCTGTGGTTTGCAGGGCTGAGCTCCCCTGGGGTCTGTGTACGGTGCTGTACCTGACTCTGTATTTGTGCTGTCCAGCGTGCACAGGCTGAGAGGGTCTGTGGAAGGAGAGAGGGTCCTCGAAAGCATTTCACAGCAGGAACCATGCTTAGGTTCTCAGAGGACTTCGCTTTCCCAGTGCCCCAGGCATCCAGGCTGGTCATCTGCTGGAAGGGTCTTCCATTCCTCCTTGCCCAGGCTACTTCCTTATGGAAAACAGATCACAAGAAGGAAGTGTTGAGGATGAAGGGGAGGCTCTCTTCTTGTATCGACTCTGGGTGATCACACACACATACAGGATTCTGGATGGTGCTACTGAGTTTTCCAGAGCAGACCCAAACTTGGCTTCTCCAACGGGGATCCTGTTTCCACAGAAAGTCTAGGGACACTGGCATCTACTCAGCCTAGGCAGTACAAATATTTATTGTCTCCCTGAACCTTGCCTACATTCTCAAGGGCACACCAAATAGGCCAATATTTTCCTCACCCCAAAGTACACAGTCTATTCTACAAATTTCTTTGATTTCTTTTGTTATATCAAAAAAACCCAGAAATCTTTTAGATAACTCCTGATTTTATTCATGTGATTACACTTCTAGAAACAACCATGTAAAATATTACACCATTTGGCCTTCTTGTAAAAGCATTTTTATGCACTTCCTAAACTTGAAGCATACTCTCTGGCCTTATTAAATTCAACGTCTTTCCACTCTGTCATGAATCAATTACTTTTCTCAAGAGCATTTCCCTTTAAATTGAGGGTCACAGGTATTTAGTTTATCGAAGTCAGTTACTTCTATCAACAGAGAAGAGGGAAGAAGGTTTTCATCCCACCTTGTGAAACAGAATTGCTAAAGTAGGGTTCTATCCAGAAGAATGAACATAAAAGTAAATTTCTGTGTTTGGCTGTCATTCCTCCCCCCAGGAACTCTGAGCCACTTCCCAGAAGACGTCTTTTTACCTATTGCTAATATGGCAAAAACAGACCAGCGCTGAAAATCAGGGTTCCCTCTTCAGGGAGTCATGAATCTTTAAGATCAGAAAGGATGTCCTGACACAGGTGGTGGAGGGGCCAACAAGGGGAGATGCTCTGCTGGACATGTTACTCACCAACAAGGATGAATGGGATGTGGAGGTCGGGGGAAGCTTTGGCTGCAGTGACCAGGAGATGTTGGAGTTCAGGATCCTGAAAGAAGGGAAAAAAGCAAAAAAAACAAGCATCACAGCCTTGGTGTTAGGAGACCAGACTTTGGCATATTCGAGGATCTCTTTGGAAGAAGCCCACAGGAGATGGTCTTGGAGAGAGGAGGAGTCCTTGAAAGGAGATGATCCCTGAAACTCTGAAACGGTCCATCCCCACAAGTCAGGAGTGGCAGCAGCAGGCCTGCATGGATGAGCAAGGAGCTCCTGCTTAAACACAAAAATAAAAAGTGTAAAAGAGGTGGAGGAGGGAGCAGGTAACCCAGGAAGGATGCCAAGGGTGGCTGGCTGAAATCCCCATCTCCCAGCTTCCCCTGCAAATCCTTCCTCCTTCTTTAATGCCACTGAAAATTTCCTCCATGCAGTTATTGCAGACCTGGAGCCTCTTGCAAGGCTGGACCCTGGGCTCTGTTGATGTACTTAAAGACCAGAACGTGACCGTACAGATTGTGTAGCCCACAAGGCATTTTACCTGCCTTGAGAGCTATATGTAGTTTCCTATTTGTGAGGAAGGAGGGTTCCTCTGCTGTTTGGAAGTACGATGTTTCAACATACTTCCGTGACACAAATACCCATCATTCAACTTACCGTGATAGCAACTTTTCCATTTTCACTTTAAAACCAAGACTTCATATTTCTAGCACTCTTCCATCCTGGTTTGGCCAGTCTCTAATCCCTACCACAACCCCACTTTTAGCTCATCATCCTCATTTTTCTCCACGCAAGCCCACACCAGCCGAGGCGGTGGAGGACGGACGCGCATCACTTCTTCTGTAGCTCAATATCTCCATCTCGTGGTGACATCCCGGATCGCTGCCAAGCTTTTCCGTGTTCCCACCACGCTCTCTGGAGACTTCTGCGCAGCCGGTAAAACGCAGTTTAGCGTCTTATCTGGAACAGGTGTGATCGGGCTGGGGTTTTTTTCAGAGATTTGAGGATGTTTAACAGGATGTTGCCGCTGGAGCTTTTGCCGAGGGAAGAGGTGGTATAAATCACTTTTCAGCACCACTGCTGCATCTCCTGCGAAGGGCAGAAGCTGTACGGACAAATCCTATCCATCTAAGTGCCAGCACACCACCACTGTGGGGTTTTTTCCTCTCCCCAGAATTCCCAAGCTAACATTAAATCGTGCAATATTGATGCAATATTTTCATCAATATTTGGAATCGAGGTCCCAGGGGACCAGGCAAAATCAGAAACAGATGCATGGCTAAACTCTGACTAGTGAATGGTCTGCACTTGTTACAGCTGTCCCAGATCGGCTGCTCCTGACCTACATGGCCTAGAAAGACCCAACCCAGCAGACAACAGCAAAGACCTGGAGGCCCTGAGCTTGCCAGGAAACAGCTGCTGGTAGAGAGTCGTGATGGACACCAGCACTGATTGCTCTCCTGAAAATGCACTCCAGATGGTGATAGGGCATGCTGCAGGTCACTGAGAGCAACTCCGTTTATGTGGGGCTAGAATATCAACTCAAGATCAGATGGGAGTAATGAAATCGGACTAGAATACTAGCCAGACAGTGTCCTGGGAGATACACACCACATATCAACACTATTAATGATGCAATTGATAGGACATCTGGCACACGATATCCCTGCTCTGGCAACGAATGGCAGCACTCTTTGATTTCCCACAGAAGAGAAAAAAACCCACCCCAGCGATACCGAGCCTAGCTAGTCTCAAAACATCAACGGTTTTATTTACCCCTCTATGCCAGCCTTGGCACAGAGCAGGTTAGAGACTGTGCAAGCAGAAGACTCTCTCAGGAACCTCAAAGAAAACAAATTCCTGCCTCAAAGGAGAGCCAACCAGGCTGTGCACTCCCCTCTCTGCCTACCTTGTCCACCTTGGACCACCGCCTCTTCACGGGATCCTGGCAGCTCACACGCAGAATGCTGCTGTCACGGCAGGCATATCCTCCTCAGTAAAAATGGGGATGTGATCAATGGTTTATCCACAGGATATTCCAGTGAAGTTACCTCAGGAACAAAGAAAAAAAAAAGAAAGAGATGTTTTCATACAGGATAAACATCCCTGCACCTGCTCCAGCATCGGTGGCTGTAGGATTCAGACAGACGCTGCCTTGCTCAGAAGAGTCCAAACGTGTTTGAGTGCTGCTTGTGATTTTAAAGACTTTTAACCCTGCATAACCTTGAACTTTCTGGGCTTTTCACTGGTGACACTGAACTTTGACTTGCAATGCTAAAAAAAGTAAATAATTAATACAGAAAAGGTCCATTTTAGAGGAGGTTGCTCCAAGCATTGCTTCAGGAGCAGCAGGAAGAGGTTGAGGAACTAGGATCCATAAGTCCTTGTCTTGCCTTTGGCCACAGCAGGGAACTGGGTCACTTTGTCCTGTCACTGGTGTAAAGGTCCTTGTGTCCTCTTGGCTGTCCAGGCCAGCGGGAGCTGTTGGCAAGGCGCAGTCTCTTCTTCTTGCTCCCACTGTCTCCATTGCCACGTTTACCTTCCCGAGGTGACCTGAAGGCAGGAGAGTGGGCATGAAGGTACAGTGCTGGACACTGGGAGACTCACAGCACGCAGCTGGTGCAGAAACACTAACAGCCCAGGAGCTATACAAAGGATTTTTCAGGAATATCATTAAATGTAGATTCTGAAGTTCTTTAATGGAACCTAAAGCAACTGGCATTCCATTTCCACGCACCTCGTGTGTGCTTTGCATTAAGCATTAATCTGGATCCTTGAATATTTAAGCACAAAGAATTTGTGTGTTTTCTGACACGTGTTGATGTTGGATTTATAGTTACGATATTCTAAAGATTAAGTGCTCCCCTTAGTGTTAGCAGCTTAGAAGGCACATAGCTATTTCCTCTCCTCTAAATAGGTGATGATGCAACAGCCAAAATAAATAGCCCCAAACACAGTCAGGTTGAAGTGTCCGTAATATCAATGAGACATAGCTCTAATATAAGTAAAATACTGCTTATAAGGGTTTGGCTGGATTAGAAAGAAGAAAAAAAAATATAAGGTTGGATCCAATATAAACTCATAATCCATTGCATAGGAAAAGGGATAATGGCAAATTAATTTAAGGTATTTTGCAAAGAGATGTTTTTAAACATTACTAAAGACAAGCACCATAATTACACTCATAAAAAGAAAGTAATTCAAAAAGCATTATTATTACGGAATTATCAGAGCTAACCATATTTATAAAGCACTGAAACGTTGCCTGCTGCCTTTAGAGAAACACGACACTAAGTAAAACATCTAAAGCCATACCTTGGCCCAAAGACCCCCTTCACAGCTTGGGCCATCTGGGGCTTCCTCCACAGGAGGGAAACGCCTCCTTGGTGCAGGGCTCTGGGCTGGGAAGAATTCACAACCTTTAATCTTCTGCACCACAGAGTGTGACTGGCGTGTCTGGAAGAGAAGCAGGGAGGATGGGAAGAGAGTATGGCACCTGGGGTGATGGCCCGTGTGGTGCAAAACCTCCGTGACCCAGCCGCAGCCACTCTTCCCCACACAAGCCCAGGAAATCAGGGAAGCCTAGAAGCCATCAAGCCCTTTTTCCTCCCTTGCTTCTCAATGTCTTAAGGGATGTCTGCGGCACAGGTGAAGATTGGCACCACAGAGCTTGGTATTGCACCAAGCACGTGTGAAAGCAATGGGTTGTACTGGTTTTGTACTGGCTTCACGCCATCAGATAAGGTGGAATTGCTCCTCGCCAGCCCCAAAGAGCAACTGTCAAATGTTGCATTAACTAGAGTAGGTGGGCTTTCAAGAAGTGATTTGGAGAAGGAAATGGAGGGCACTGACACACATTAATCAGGAGGCGGCATGGAAGGGGGCCCCAAGGCAGGAGCTGGAAGGGCAGACAAAAGAAACAGTCACGGCAGATCACCAAGGGCAGGAAAGAACGCAGCAAAAATAAAAGCACTATTTTAAGCAAGGTATGAAATACGAAGGGCTTAAGGAGTTCAAACACCTCTGGAAGGAAAAGAAGAGAGGAAGACAGCGCAGAGACGCAGAGCTAAGGAGACATGGAATGAATGGTACGAGGTGGTGAGGTTGCCAGAGGGATTTGGAGCAGACCAAGGAACTGGGAGCAAAATGGACTGAGCACAGAGGCTGTGATGTGATAACTGGAGCAAGAAATAACCGGAGAAAGCCTTTGAGTGTTGGCAGAGGGGACAGTAGGAGACTAGTCCTGTCAGAGCACAGCGATGGAAAGCAAACACAATTTCGAGCAGTCCAGGAGGAAGTGGAAAGAGAAAGCTCCCACCGAACAATGTCACTTAGCCACTTAGAAACTTTCCTCCTCCCTTTAAAGGGAAGGAAAAATAAGGAAGCAGGAATGTCAGGGTAAAAAGCGAGGCAAGGAAATCATTCAAGTTTAGAAGGGCTCAAGTCAAGTGCAGAAAGGGGCTAAAGGAATAAAAGATACACATACAAGTGGAAAAAAGGAAAGAGAAAGACCTTCCTAATGTCAGGAGTGGAGGAGAAGGCTTATGGAACACATCTGGTTCTCACCTCCTCTCTGCCACCAGATGCAGCCCATGCTCTTAGCTGCGTGGTCATGGGGCGGTTGAATGGTTGCACACCCCCATGCATGCCCTTCCCACTCCTCTGTCTGTGTGTGGTGGCTGCGCCCAGCTCCACCTGGGAGCTGAGCCCTGGCACAGGCTGTGTTCCCTAAATGCTCACCAAGGTTACCCGAGCATGCTGCAAAGCACTGGAAAAAAAACCCCAAACAAAACAAACCAACAAACCACCAACAGAAAGAGCAAATCACAATGGATTCCAACACAGCCACTCAGTTGGCTGGAAACTCCAGGCCAGGTCTTCAGCTCCTGTAAGCTGGTGTAGCTCCACAGCCATCACTGGAGATGCCTGGACTTGCAGCAGTGCTGAGGAGCTGCCCCGTGTTCCCATCACTCGCAGAAAAGAGTGCGGGTATTTCTTTTCTGCCAACAGACTCCAAGCCCAGACCCTCACTGAGAAGCAAACCAAGCACTCTATTCACAACAGAAACCTCCCACCAGCCATTCAAGAATCTAAAATTCCATATATTTTCTTTTAAAGCTTTAAAGTAACTACTGGATGCAAGACTCGTCAAATCCTGCCGTATCTCCCCCCATCCCCACTTACATTTTCCCCCCCAGCCAGGGATGAGGCCTTAACAGCCACAGTGCTTCCTTGTTTGTTTTCTGATTTCAAGTATGTGCTTTCAGAAGCAACCTTCTCAGCATCCTCCTATAGTCAGGTTTAATAGCCTGTTTACATTTCTCAGTTAAAATGTTTCTCTATCAGAAATGAGCAAGGTAAACAGCTCTGTTGTACAATGCATTTAATTCTATGGTGGTTGTGTACCACTTTATATCGGGGGAAATGCAGACGTGCTCTTTCTTCAGGAGCTTGAAACTAAATAAGTGCTGCACATCTGCTCAAATTTCATTTGAACCTGTAAGTTCCAAACCACAGGTAAAATGGAAAAAAAAAAAATTTTTTTTTGGTCTGTTATAAAAATCAAGTAGAATAGCAAAATCCTCTTCTATTTCTTATGTAACTATTCAATCCCCCAGACTTTCATGAAAGCCTGTCTGAAATCACTTACTTTCATTCCAGCATTTTGGTTTCTTTTAACTTTCTCTCTGTTGCTCCTTAGAGCTCTGTCACACCATGTATTCTTCTCCCAGTGCACACTATGTTAATTCTCCCATGCACTGAACACCTGTAAAACATAATCCTTGCCTCCTCAGAAAACATAGATTTTGAATTTTGGAAGTCAAAATCCATCCTAGTAAACAGCAAAGCTCATTTTCCAAAACAGTGACTGAGAAGCAGCCCAACAACTTTACAGCCAGTTCCCGCAGGCCCAGCTGCGCCTGGAAGCTCTGCTGGGTTTGGAGCAACGGGAAGACGAGATCCTCTCCCCAGTCCTAAGCCAAAGCCACCCCATGACCAGAAGCAGCACAGCTACGGATGCAGGCTCTGGGAATGCAGGAAGAGGTGCATAGGCAAAGCCTGAATTCCACCCCTCACCAGGTCTGCTGAGAAAAGACCAGGCATGCAGCAAGATGCTTCCTGCCCCTGGAGCAGCGGTGGGTGAAAGCCTCACTGCCGGGCCCACAGCAGAGGTTTCCCCCTGCTCCTTCTCCCTTGCTAAGTCAGGATAAATGAGCACTGTGAAACATGATTACAAACACTAATCAGGAGCCAAAGGCATCCCTTGATTCAGCGGCCGGCTTAGGAGCCAAAGCAGCCGCAGGATTTTCCCAGCACAGCACGTTCCAGCTGAGTCCCTGAGGTGCTGGTTTCCCAGGTTGAGGCTGCTCAGCTTTGTGTGAATAAGAACAACCGTGTCTCAGACAGCCCAGATATCCTCCTGAAGAAACGAACACCCTACAGGGACAGGCTGAACAAAGCCTTCACGACCTCTTTCTAACAAAACCAGCCTCTGACTCCGTTTTTTGGCAGGAGAAGGAGAAAGGAGGGATCCTTCTGAGACATGCTCAGTGGGAGGGCTTCGGCGAGGGAACATCAGAAGGACCCACCAGATGGACACTTGGAATACATCTAAAGCTTTCTCACATTTCTTTTCCTTCCTCCCCGCCTCCTCCCCCGGCTCCATGCATTGAAGGGTTTACCTCTTCCCTGCCCATCTACACAACGGCTGTTCAAAGGGCCAGGATGCCGATGGATGCCCACATGTGCACGCAGGAGCACCATGGCTGACATGCTGCACGTGCCAGCTGGCGTAGGAAAGGTCTTCTGAGCATGCGGCCCGGCTGCAAGGCACGCAGCGGGGAAGTCCATCTCCTCCAGCCTGGGTCCACACTGTCTGTTAACGGCAGCCCTTTGGACCAGGTTTGCTTGAGTCCCCCACAGACAAACCTCCTCCCAAACCTCTTCAAACACAACCCAGGCAGAACGGGACCCTGCATGAATGTGCTCCTACCAACAGGCAGAACATCACATGAGCAAGATATGGAGCATGCTGCTCATACAGACCTCCCAACGCTACCCTCTTAGTGCGGTGAAGGTGATGGAGGGGAAGGAGAAAGCAGGAGTGGAAGAAAGGCTCTGTACTGATTGCAGTGGGATTTGGAGCCAATTTAATGAGGAAAATTATTCCCGGCTCTTAAATAGCTATGGCCTCCTCCGACTGAATGTCGGTATTCCTTTAAGCTTTCAAAGGAACAAATGTAATTACAATGTGTATTTCTAGTTCATTTCCACATAATTTACTTCATTAATCTTTATTCTCGCTCAAATCAAACAATGATTTGGCTCTTCCTCATATTGAGGACATTAATTTGCTAACAGGCCAAAACCCATCATTTTGCCCTGTTGAGCAGATCTATTTTCTTCAAGTTCTTGGCAAGGAAAAAAGTCTTGCTTTAAAAGACAGCAAAGTGTCCTGTCTTGTCCTGTTATTCCACTGGGAAAAAAATATTCTTTTATGTCTGCTTTGATGTTGAAATAAAAGGGGTTTAAAATACTATTTCACTGTACTGGTTGTAAAAATGCTGTAATTTCCTTGTTATTTGTCCCATTGGAAGTAAGTCAGCGACAAAAGGACAAGTATCATATACACAGAAGCTTCCTTAATACCCCTTTTATCCACTGTGCTCTGTTTTATTGATGAGCTCTGAACCTACTGCCTGTGAATGAAACTCCACCGTTACGGGCTACATGCTGTCGTTCTCACCCCAGGTCTGAGCACAGACACGTTAACCTGGTCACATCCTCACTCAGGGTCAGGGTGGGTTTAAGAGGAGAGGCTGGACGTGGTGTGGAGCACGTTTCCAGCCGTGTTGCACCAGTGGCTCTACAAGGCTTCTCTATTTGGCCTTGCCAATGCTAATAGTCCTAGAGAGCACCTTGGTTCATAGGTACCAACATCCTACTTGTGCCTCCAGCAGCAGTTACGCAGCAGAGGTCAGCGGGCGCACGTGCGAACATTTACAAGCCTTGCATTAAATCCCACCTGGATGAAACCTGCACACAGCATAAATTCAGCCCACCGTGAATGTCTTGAGTCACAGATACAGTTCATGCCAAGAAAACTGCAGGCTATTAAAAACACCTTTTATGCAAAATGCAAAGCACCAAGGCTTACGGTTCGCTGGCACTCCTAGAACTGCACTGACTCCAACAAAGCCTCTCCCCACCAGGTCCAGCAGAAGTAAGAGCAGGATCAGGCCCTCACTTTTAATCTTCGTTACAGAGATGTGTTGAGACCTGACCAGCACGTTGTTCAACTCTCTCTGTGACACCGTTCCCAGGAGGTGCTGGCACCTCCACCACCGAACCTCAGCGTGCCTCCCCACCCAGCCAGAACGTGCCTGACTGTTGTACGGAGACAGGCAATCACACAGCTAATTCTTAAACAGATCTTAATGAAAGGCAACAAAAAGTCAGTGTCAGGAAGAACAATAGGTACCAAAGAAGAGGAAGATGCGCCTATTATCAACTGTTGCTCACAACCACAAAGAGCTCCTGGGCTGCTGCTATTCATAGCTAATGGGGTAACTCCTCAGACATTCATTAAACACCACGACACATTCGTGCTGTTGACAGTGCAAGTCAGAAAGTGTCTTATAAATTATGGGTAAGGATGTATATTTATCATGAGCATAAAACAGTCACTGAAAAACAATGACTACCTCAGAACATGGAAACAGGCCTGCACACGCTGCTGCAAGACCAAACCGTGAGAAATTCAAACAATTCTTTTGCTTTGTTTTATGGTGAAGCTTGTTCCAAAATCATCTTGGAATGAACTGAAATAATCAATGAAGATTATCTCACGTCGACTTGCACACAGGCCAGAGCAGCGTGGCTGTAAGAATCCGCAGGGGAAGAAGAGTGACAGACGAGAACTATCTCTGAATGCTTTGCTTTGTTTTACTCCTGGAAATCACTCCCCTGGAAAGAAAACCGACAGGCAATTATGTAGCACAGGCTATAGGGGGCTGTCAAGAAACACGCAGCACCAGCGAGGGTGGAGAGGTCTGCTCTAATCCGCGTCGTGATCAGCAGTCACAAGATCAGTGTATCCAGGAGGAAAGACATTTTATTCTTGGCATTTCAAGTACTCCTGCATGAAAGACCAAATAATAAAAGCTTAGCTATACAGCAAGTAACTCTGTATTTTACAGGTCTTTAAAAAACACTTCATCATGTTTAACTAGTAACCTAAGCCCGGTTTGGGTATTTTGAGCGCAAGGCAGAAAACCTTTCCACAGCCAATTCTACGCACAAGAACCTGAAACACAAAAGAACTCCAGCAAATTCCAAATTGAGAACAAAGTTGTATTGTCAGGGACTAGATTTAATAGGTGTCTCTAGTATTCAGCATCCCAATCTCTACATGCCTCTTGGCTTCCTGAGAGGCTGGGCTGCATCTGAGGCAGGTAGAGATTTCCAAGTTTGTGGTGGAGCAGAAAAATTCTACATTTCCAAGTGCTTTAGCTCACCGAACAACGTTGCCTCTTCTATGTCACACAGTTCTCTCCCTTGGGAGGGATCTTCAAATCTGAGAGCAGAAAAAATTTGCCTGGTCTCTGGACTTTGGGTTGACTTTGCCTCAGCTTTGCCCTCTGGTTTCTTCATTTCCCACCTGCAAAGGAGAGCACCACACTATTACAGACAGCTCCCATCCTGCCTCTAAAAAGGAACAGATCGGTGCTTGGTAACGTGCAGTGTCTACTCAGTGGGAGCTGAGGCAGCTTGTCTTCTGTACTGCCCCTTCTGCTGATTTTTGTCTCATTTGATCAACTCTTTTATATATTATAAATGCCTTAGACCTGGTCTTATGCATAACATTGCTACAGAAATAGATGTTCCCTTGGAGGGCTTGAGGTATCTCTGGTACCTCTGCAGGCACTGCTAACTTCTTCCAGAACTTGTCTAGGCTTCCAGGCAAGCAGGACAGGATCTGCAGGCGGCATGAACTGATGTAGCTTCCAGTCAAGCGAGGCTCAGGCTAGGAAAGCAGCGCATTTCCTCTGGGAAGGAAAGGAAAGCCCCCTGCCTCCTTCACTGTAAACAGACCAGACTTGTGGGCTTTGTTTTGAGCCTGGTTTCCTAAGGAAACAAGGTCTATGCAGTCATGCTGCGCCTGTCTGTTTCTGCTCCCCACTCCCAGCTCCCACCAGTCATCTTGGCCAGATTTAACTGTAGGGGCCACCGTCTCCACTACATCAAGCTTTTTGTTTGCACTGCAGGCACCAAGAGGAGAAAAGCGTTTGTTGTTCTTTGTGAGAAAAGCTTTATTGCACGCCTTTTCTGTCTGAGACAGAGCAGCCAGAAGGGAAGACAGCTTGTGCAACAGGTTAGCAGGAAACCAGGTTGTGTTAGTTCCTCTGCTCCGGGATCTCCTTGTCTAGTTTAACCTCCGCAGGAAGCGCCCAGCATGGCAGATGCCACACGGGTGGTGCCCCGTGATACCTTTTTGAAGCAGGACGGTGCAGTGTTCACAAGTTACAGATCTTTTTAGAAACCTGAGAGGGTACTTTGAAGCTGAAGAAATTCTGATGCTCCTCTGCCACCCGTCTCCCTGTCTTCAAGGCGTCTATGTTGGGTGGCAGCAGGGATCCAGCCACTGCCGTGACCTGTATCCACCTGCTCGAGCGCGTTCAGCACAAATTAGAGGCAAATCAAGCCTTCAGGATCCAATCAGAGAGCGTTTGACAGCTGCTCTGCATCGCAGTGAAACATGCCCGTGGCATGAAGCAGAAAGTCTGCTCTCCAGAGTCTTATTTGTGCTACAACCCTCTACTAATCATAGCCACAGTATTCTCCTGTGATGCGTATGCAAAAAATCATCACTTTTTTTCCAGCATAATGATGCTGCTTTATCTACCGCCTCTGCGGCCACATCTAACAAGCAAAAGAGTCTGTGCTTAAAGAATAAAACATTAACAGGAAAAAACCCAACCGTAGTTCAGAGTTGCATTACAGGTTCCATACAGGGACTTATTTCCTCCTCTCTGTTTAACAAACATATCACGCAGACATATCTATCTCAGGGCAGACATGATTATTCATTGCAAAAACGACAGCTATTTTTATGTAAAGCAGCAACTAATGAAGTAAGAAAACGTACTGAGAGATTTTTGGCTGCATGTTTTTGGATCCCGAGCACGGTGTTCGCAAGGCAGCTGCTTTGCTGGATACTGCCTCGCTGATGGCTTGTGGCATTGATTTATTGACACACCCAAACCAGAAATTAAGGTAGCCTCAGGGGAGGATATCAACTGACCTGTAAATTGGAACATGTGTTTTGGGTTTTGTTGTGCTTTTTTCTTTTTTTTTCTAACAAGACTTCTGCCACCAACTTCAAGATTTTCCATTTAACACAAAAAAAATTCTTCTACATCTCAGTTGTATTCAGACCATAATAATAAGTCAGGACAATGGACTCCTGTTGGCTTCTGCCAGCAGAAGGTCTAGCTCCTGTGGTTAAATTTTTTTCTTATACAGCATTAGAAAGAAGAGCTACCCTTTCTTTTTTTCACAAACATTTTCCAAAGTCAAGATTAATCTTAAATAACGAACGATGAGGTCAGTGGATACTGAATTCTAGCCAGGGTACCAGCGAGCTGGAGAAAGAGCATTCTCATGAAGCCGTCTGCCACATCTGCTGGTGTTCGACAACAGAAGAGACTCCCCAAGGTCCCTGTCTCGAATTAACCCCACACCAGATTTCTACCAGACAGTGAAATCTTACCTGAGCCGCTTACAGACCCGGAGCGTGGGAGCCATGAAGGCAGGGCAGGCACCCACCAGGAGCCTGGCCAGAGCGCAGACGGACAGGCCACGCTGGCCCAGATGATTAGATATCACATTCTTGTAACCACATCATGAGGCAAGGATGCTGCCTGTCTCTACACTGACAGAGCTCCTCCAGTGATGGAGCCTGATACTGCAGGGAAAGAAAACAACGATGATAATTCTGTCATCCAGGCTACTTAAGAAGCATCTGCTAGGCATTTTTGAGGCAGAAACAGTGTTTCTGGAGCAGCAGAAGCCCTAAGCCAGGAGAAAGTTCTGGAGAATGGTTCGCATTCAGACACACAGCTTCCAGAGGATGTCAGCGCCTGGCCACCAAACCCCAGCCACCACCTTTCAGCCCACACCCATGAGAACTAGCATGGGTGTTTCACTGTGTGACCAGCCCCAGTCCCACTGGCAGTGGTGGAGTCCCCATCCTTGGAGGGGTTTAAAAGCCTGTAGATGTGGTGCTGAGGGACATGGTTTAGTGGTGTCCTGGCAGTGCTGGGTTAAAATGCCATAAATCCGGTGGTCTTGTGCCTGTCCCCCGTGTGCTGCAGCCCACCTTGTAAAACTGCTCCTTAATGAAGTTCACACAGGACCATTGGCAGCATCTACTCGTGGCAAGGGCCAAGCACACCAGCGCACTCCTGCCAGGCTTGTGCTGGGAGCAGTGGCTAGGGACCTTCTGCTGCTGAGAAGGGGAGGCATTTCTAAGTCAAGGTGACTGAAAAATCTCTTTAAAACTGCAGGGAAATGTTTTATAAATTGTTATAAACTCACCCCTCTAATCACAGGGCAGCATTTCTGGGCCTGCTGGGGAGAGGACACCTTTCTTGCAATAAAAGGCTGCGTATACTCAGAATAGTTTAAGAATTAATTACGATGGATTTGGGAAAAGAAAATGAAAGAACATTAATGAGTTGTTAGTATGCAATGAAAGCAGTACCTTTAGGTTACCTGGAGGCCTTGCTTCCATCTATCTCACTCACAATAAGTAAGAGATCATTAAAGTTTATATTTTAATTTACTGTAGAGCCAATATCTGAAGGAACTTTACAAGCATTAGTGTATTGTTTCTCCTACTGCTCTTAATTCTTTTTTTTTTCTAAGTATGCAAGCTGAGTGTAGAAGTGAAACATTCGTAGGTTACACAGCAAATCATGGGTAGAGTCTCAGTCTCTCACCTCCTGCTGATGCTCTAAACTAGTAAAATGCCTTTACTGTTGACCTACAAATTATAAGCATTTTAATTAGAGTGTTCCCCCTTGCCTCCCTTCAGCGTGCTTTGCCTCCCACCCCTGCAGCATGGCCATCCCTGTGATGCCAGTCCTTTCTCTCACATCAGCTGCTCTGCAGCCCCTTCTCTACAAGGAGGAAGTTGCACTTGTTTCCCTCATGTTATTAAAATAAAGTTGTGAAATTGACTTTTCCTTTGCTTTTTATTGATGTACAAGGACTGAATAGCTGCTAGCGTGTGATGGCCACCACAAGCTTTTCTTCAGACCTGCATCGACTCCATCATGAGCACCATGTTATCCCCGTTTGCACCATGCTCACCTTCATAGGCTCTGAGCTGTAGTCACCCACGAACATCAAGAGCAAAGCACGAGGAAATCCTCATGTCGTCAGGCTGGAGAAGGCACTGGCTGAACCACCAAGCCCAGGATCTGTGGCAGCAGGAACAGTGTAGGAGTTGTGTCCTGCTGTCATCTCAGCTTCTTTTCCAGATCCTTTCCCATTCACATGAAAGTCCTTTGGAGTCAATGGAGATTTTGCTGTAACGATAATAACAGAGTCATTCCCAAAGTTGCTGGCATGAGATTTTTATTTAGTTACAGCCTCACTCTTTGTGAGGTCTCCAAGGAAGGCAATTGTTTTCTTCTGTCTGATGCCGGAGGTGGAGATCTAGGGACAGGTTGTGGATTTCCTCCACCTTCTAGTCTTGGTGGCTGAGAGAAAGATCAAGGCCATTATTTTCCTTTCACTCCAGTTGCAGTGCAAATACATCCAGAACTTACCAAGTAAACAAAAAACTTTAGTTTCCAGCACTTGTTCAAGTGGTTGCTTCTCAGAACAATCCACATCAGGGGAAGAAAAAATACCCGGTATGGGCACAGTTGTAGACATCTGTGAAACAGAAGGAAAAAGAAGAAACCCTTTAATTCACAGAATGTGGTTTTGCGCGTTGCCTGAAAGCGATTGCAGTTTCCTTGTTAGAAATCATAGAATTGTAGAATAGCATCATAGAAACAGGGAAATGCATAGAGCAAGAAGGTCTTCCCTGAGCCTCCTTTTCTCCAGGCTGAACACCCCCAGGTCCCTCAGCTGCTCCTCACCACACTTGTGCTCTAGACCCTTCCCCGGCTTCGTTGCCCTTCTCTGAACATGCTCCAGCCCGTCAAGGTCCTCCTTGGAGTGAGGGGCCCAGGCTGCCCTGAAGTGCCAGAACAGCCCCATGGCCGGGGCAGTCATGGTGCTGCTGCCCACTGTGTCTGCGTTGAAATGCAGCCCTTCTGGAAGGGGGAAGGAGGTCCTGGGCAGCGGGCTCTAGGTGGTCCTGCTTGAGCAGGAAGGTTGGACCAGATGACTTCCAGAGGCCCATTCCTACCTCAGCCATTCTGTGATTCGGGGAAGTGTTGCAGCCTGGAAAATAACTCACCTGAGGCATGGGGCAGAGCAGGATCAGTTTGTCACACAGCACAGAATAAACCCAGCCCTTCCCCAAACCGTCCGAATCGCCACGTAGACACAGGCAGGGGCACAACACCATCTGCACCCCCTGGGCTGCCAAGCAGCAGGGAGGGAAAACAGCAGCACCCCTGATGGGAATAGAAACTGAGGATTATTGGGCTTCAGGGATTGTTTCCCCCCTACCCCTGCTGCCCCACGGTGTGCAGATACGGCCCAAAATCTACGGGCAAAGTCCGGCAGCAGCGGGCATGGGGCTGCAGCCGGGGCACAGAGCACTAGAGGGCACCAGCAGGATGCGGCCCGCTGACTGGCAGTGGAACTCTCCTCTGCTCTTTATTGCTTCTTTTTTTAAAAAAATAAAACTTACCCCACTCCCAGAAAGCAACACATGCCTCTGGCCTGCAGTCGCGATGGTCCTTCTGTTAGAGGGAGATGTTGGCCTGTAAATAACAGAGGTTTTGCAACCCCTCTGCAGGAGACACCCCCGGCACAGAGCGTGAGGGGGTGTCCGGGCAGCACAGCTTCCCTCCAAAGAAGGAAAACTGCTCATTTAGCAGAATTTGAAGTTTGGAATATTCAGAGCTTGATGTCAGGAAAGACAGGCAAAGAAACAAAAGCAGGTGTAGGATGGAGCTCTGTTAGCCGGTCTCCTCTCCCCACTCTGCTCCTGGAAGACGCTTCAGCAGGTCAGTGCCCTGTCCCCCACGGGACCCAGGGCCACCCTTCTTGCTTCTAGAGCACAACTCTGGTGAGGAGCGGCTGAGGGAACTGGGGTTGTTTAGCCTGGAGAAAAAAGAGGCTCAGGGGAGACCTTCTTTCTGGAAAAACTCCTTTTAGCTCACAGAATCATAGAACAGTTTGGGTGGGAAGGGACCTTTATAGGTCATCCAGTCCAACCCCTCTGCACTGAGCAGGGACATCTGCAAGTAGAGCAGGTTACTCAAAGGCCCGGCCAACCTCACCTGCAGTGGCGCCAGAGATGGGGCAATGTTTCACCAGTGCTGCCAAGTCTCTTCTTTCTTTAAATATCTGTGCTCCTGGGACATACCAGCAGCAGGATGGCCAAGCTGCCCCATCCTCACAGGAAGGCAGGAGAGCTGCGCTGGCAGCCAGAGCCATCCCCCACCTCCCCATCACCTCCAGCCCCCACCCTGGGGACCGGGAGCAGGTTTATGTGCTCACTGCTCGGCCTGGGCTGAGCAGAGACTGCCAATTGTGCTGCACTGTACTTAATTATGTAGTAGTTTTATGAGGTGGACTGCAGCGCACGGGGGACCAACGCGAGACCACCAGATTTATTGCACTTTAACTTTGAGCTGACAGTATAACGGGCTCTAAGAGGTAAGTACTCAGAGCTTTATTCGCTGATCTTTTGCCCTCTCCCTACATTCTCGTACAAGGCTTCATAGCCTGTCTGGGACAATGGGAAGGATCTGGAACAGTGAATAAGAGCATGAAAAGGAGAGAAAAGCAGGTAAACGGAGGAAGATACAAAGAGGAGGAGAAGGATGAGAAAGGAGAGACAGCGTCTTGAACAAACCCACAACCACACACTCCAGACCCCACGGCTCTGTTTTTTCACATCATTTTTTTGGTTGTGAAGTCACAAGCTGGAGCCTTGTCAGGAGAAGCAATTTCCCTGGCGATGCTGAGAGCCACATCCCTGCGGGACCCCGAGCTCAGCACCCATCTCACAACAGCAACACTCACGTTTTAACGAAATAACACAAGTAACATCTTGGGGGTTTTCACATCATCCCCATCCCAATGAAAAGAGACTGAAGGAGTTCCTTCAACAGGAGGTCTTCACCCACATTCTTTGACAACACGGGCTGTGCTTAGCCACATGTGCTCAGGGTTTGGGAGACAGAAATACTGCCTGGGTTTGGCTCGATGCACCAGGAGGATGGAAAAAACATCACACGCCTTTTTTTTTTTATCTACACTCGTGTGGTATTTAAAATATGGCTTTGAATCTATACAGATTTTCAGTTATTGGACCTCTTGGATTTTTAAACCTCACTGACTCTCAGCCAGACTGCCTCCGTCTGCATTGAAAGGAGCCATTCTTCTTCTTCTTCCCTTTTTTTTTCCTCTTTCAGTGAAACTGGAGCCTTTCCCTTCCCGTAACTTTCAGCTGGCTGAGCCATTCCTAGATCTCTGCATTTTTCACTCTGCAGCCTGACCCCCAGGACTCTGTGAGACCCGTAAGAGAAGTTACGTGACACATTGGCTTCAGGGAAAAGCTGTGTAGATGAAGGGAAAACGCTACAGATGTCAAAATAAAATAAAATAATAAAATTTACATCCACAAGGAAAAACCAGGGTGTAAATGTTCCATGAGGAATGGTATTAGCTACAAATTAGTGGAAAAGCACCAAAAATACAGCAAGGTCATACAGTGTAAGACAATAAACTACATTTTTCATTATACTTACTTTTGCCAGAAGATCACCAGGAACAGTGTTTCAACCATTTCAAATCTTCTTTCAAATAAATTTATCAAGGAATAATCACATTATTAGAAAATCATCTAATCAGAGTTAAACTGTAACACTAAACTAGTTCAAATTAACAGACATAAATTGTTACAGACGCTTTATAGGCAACAGCACATTTTGCTTGGAAAAGTAAACATATAACATCATTAAAATGGGGTTAAAATTATTGGACTGCTGTAGAGGGCTTAAAAAAGTCCCAGGGCATGCTATCAAATACGAGATCACACAATCCATTACATTTTTCATGAGACTTATCATTTGAGAAAGTTCAGTTAAATCCCCAGGATGTCTTATGATTTTTAGTACCGATTCATTGCAAAAATACTGTCAAAAAAGGAGATATTAGTTTATATGTCAGCATGCATAAAAAAGACTCACAAAATTAAATTATCAGCCAAATAAATACTCTTGAACCCTAGGCAGCCCAAATGGGGAAACTCACCTTTTTCTCTCTGCTTTTCAAAGAGGAAACGCCCTTAGATGCTATTCCATCTAGAACAGAGAGAGAAATGTCTCCCCTGTACCAACTTAGTATCAGATAAAAATGCTGCTTGGGTGCTCTTTAACTTAGTTTTGAAACACTTCTCCAGTAAAACCCCAGTACACCAATACAGTAATTTTACATCTGGAATTATCCAGGGCAGGACCATCACTGAACCTACCACAAGAGCAAGAGATGAGGGGCTTTCGAGGCTGCGGAGAACTGATGTCCAGTTACCACCAAGATATTTACACTGCAATATCTTTGGGCCTGGAGCTGCTTTCCACTGTGTGTTTATATCGTTTGTAGCGCAAAAGTACCCCGATTTGCGTGGGGCACCTGGCTGGTATAGGAATGCAAATAGTAACAATAAACCAAATGCCTTGACAGAAGATTCTGCTTCACTGCAAAGTTATGGAAAGGCTACATGTTTAATAATTTGCTGTCCCATCTGAAAGCATGGTTTTCCTTTCCCCATCCCCCCAGATCTGCTAATAATGAAATTTAAAGAAGAGGGTGAAGAAAAAAGACAAGAAAAAAGAAACCTAAATTATTTACATGAGGTATATACCTAAAGTTGGCAAATAAAATAACCTTCAGTCTTTACAAGATTCTTATTCCATACAACTTTGCACAGACGGCAGTCACAAACACAGCTTTAAAGGAAAAAAAAAAGATAACTACCAATTCACCAGGAAAAAGTGTTTTAACCAAAGACCATTAACAGGATCTTATTTAACTGTCAACATGCAACAGATGAGAAGGAAAATCTNAGTCAAAACTTCCATTCAGCACCTTCACGTGTGAAGAAAGCTGTGCTGCCCCGTGATGCTGGACCCTTCTGTCATTAACACACATTAACATCACCCAAGCACAGAGCACTCATGTTGTATCAGCTCCTCATCCCAACCCACGCACACAGGACCTCATGCTGTCACGGCTGGGAGGTGTTGCCTGTCCATCAGTGCCTAGGAAATGTAAGATAAGGGGACAAAGGAAACGCCAGAGCATTATTAGGTAATCGCTTCCCTTCATGAAACAGCTTCTTGTGCTGGGGAGGTGAATGGGACTCCAAAACCACGTGCCCTCTCCTGTCAGTACCAAAACATATTTTTTTCTGACAGCAGACATCCCACAGCTCTCAAATTCCTGGGCGCAGAGATGCGCTTCCCATTGAGAGAACGGCGTTGATGGCCAACCTCATCATCCCACCACCACTCTGTGCCCCTCCTACGCCTGTCTGCTACAGCAACGTGTTGTTTCTCATCTTCCACTTGTCCTGTTGCACTCGCCGGGGCATTTGTGAACTATTTGGATCTGCACCTCAACGAGATCTTTCAGCACCATCTCTAAAAATTAATTGCATGAATCATGCACACACGCTGTGTGTTTAAGGCATGGGCGCCTGTGGCTCCCTAGTCATTTTTCAACCTGTTTTCTAATTTCAACCAAGTTTGACAGAGAGACAAACACCTTGAGACACAAAGTTCCCACAAGCTCCATGAAAACAGACATCCCAATAGAGGGAGTTGGTGACAACTGTAGGAAAAGCCACAGGATCGGCTCTGCTCTCATGAGACCAGAGTACACCCTACAGACAAAACCACAGGAAGATGGGTTCCTCTGGGTCTACAGTTCATGGAGATAGTAGATTTAGTGATAGAACATGTCCATGCAGAGGCATGGCGGGAGTCTGCATCACATTTTTCCTCTTATGGGTGCAGGAATAGCAGTGTCAGGCACACGCTCTCCATTTCCAGAGGTACCCCATATAGTTCAGCACTGGAAAAATGTGAAAATATCTGGTTCTGCAAAAAGGAAGTCAATACACGCCTGTTGGTGTGATCTGGAGGAGCCTCAAGGTGAAACCAAGAGGTGCACCCCTTCCTTCTCCACCCACATGTGACCAGGCTTATGCTGCTGCCCAGCTTAGCCCAGCAGGAGCCTAGGCTGCTCCTCCCTAAGCCCCACTCTCCCTGCACCATGACAAGACCCCAAAGCTTCATCCTAACACCAAGAAAACCATCTTAAATAGGCTTAGAAATGCAGAGTGCTGCTGTGAATAACTGTTAAACCCAGACCCCTCCCCAGGAATTCGAGAGATGTGTCCAGCAGGAAGAAAACAGAGCAGCCACAATTATATACATGTTTTCCTTCTCCAAAACTGCCCAGAGTTTTTCCACCTCCGTGCCAATGATGCTGTGATTGCACAGAAAGACAAGTACCTGTAACACAGCAAAATTCCTGTGCTGCAGGAATCTCCATAAGTATCTATAGTACCCATAGGTGATACTTATAGGAGGAACAGATCTCTGGCTATATGCACCTTTGAATCCACAAATTTCCCATCCCTGACCTAAAGAGCAATCTCTGCTAACGGTGCTGGGTGCATGGGTAAGCCAGCGACCAGGTGGGACCAGTTCTGACACTCCATCAAGCAGGAGGCAGCGGTGACCTGTATACCCTTGTCAATACACTTCACAAACTGCAAGTCACTTCAGCAAATTATGGCTCCTTTGGTACCTTCCTGTTTAACTTAATACCAGCTTTTAGCATCCAAAGAACCCCACTGAGTGAAATGAGGAAACTCGGTCAAAGACTTCGGCAGTGAGCCCACAGCTGGCAAGCAACGTTCAGGGGCCTGAAGAACAACCACTCACCAAGCTTGTGCTCGGAGACAATGGAGCTTTTAAAATTAAGGCTTGTATACACAGGCAAATTTATCAGTCTAATTATACTGGCATAATTAGGCCGATAAATTTCCTTGTGTAGACAAGTCCTGCAACTCTCAAACTCATAACTAAGCAGGTCTGAGAGACAGAGAGAGAGGGAGACAAGAAAAAAAGGAAGGTAAAATGGCAACTCCTGGAGTATCTAAACAATAAATTTTTTTCTTACTCTCATTTTTCAAGATTGAGGTTTTTTTTCCTCCAAGTGAAAGATGTATTTCGTTTCCAGGCTGAGGTCTGGACGAGCTGTTAATACACATGTTGTCAGACAAATGAGAAACAACCATCAGCAGCATTCCCTTGATGGGGGTCTGTCTTGGGTGTCAGACAAACCCATGGACATCAACAGAGCCCCTCCAGGCAGGTCATTCTCAGGATTACAGTGTAAAGCATAGACTGAAGCAGGTTGCCCACTTTTTAGGGCCATGCATGTGACATGACACCATATCTCAGACGCCCCTGTCCCTCCACAAGCATCACGGGAAGCCCGCACTGTTGAGAGCAGTGGTCTGGGCACGCCAGGAGTACCTCTATTGTTAACTGTCTTCCTTCCCATCCCTCCCTCACCCATCTTTCCACACAAGAGCATCACGTAACTCCCTTTTGAAGCTGCCAACTTCACAACGACATAGATCAAGCCTAATCTGGAAACAGCGTGAGATGTCTGACCAGGACAAGTCCTCTCTGGTCTGTATGTGGATGGAAAGAGTCTCTTGTCCCAGGTGCCTTCTGCACTTCGCTCTCCTTCACCATCCTGGTGCCCTGGAGCACTACTTCCATGACAATAAGGGTTACATTAGGGGGAAGAGTCATGGCAGGACGACCATGCTGAACCTAGTCCCAAGATCCTTCCTAACAGAGAGCACTGCCTGCGCCCTCCTTGATTCCCATAGTGTGTGATCCCTTCCTTGTTATTGCCAATATTGACAAGGGCTGCATGAGAATTGTGCCACCGCAGCTATTGCCAAGGTTCATCTGCAAGTACTGACCTCAGATTCTCATAATCTCCCTCAAAACAAACCCTCAGAGCTCAGAAGATGCAGCCTTCAACTTCAGCCACTTCCTCATCCCAGGTCTTACCTTCTCCCCATCTTCAACTTCTTCATATCCCTAACATCCCACTCCCTATATTCATCCTCTTCCATACCTCTCCTTGCCAGGAACACCGCTCTCTGCCTTGCCGTGGCAAACCCTCTCCTGATAACCCACCTTTCTTCCCAGTCTCTCCCTCCCTTTTTCACACTGGTACCAACAGGGCACCCAGTAGCTCCAAGGAGAGCTGGGGCCCCCATCTTGCTGGGCTCTGCATACGCATGCGGTGGAAGAGAGAGCTGTCTTCTCAATCTCACAACCAAAACAACTAAGGCCAAAAGAAATGTTATTCCCATTTTATAGGTGGGAAGACAGGACCAAAGATATTAAATGTCTAGCCCTAGGAAGTCTGTAGCCAAGGCAGGAACTGACCCCCTGTTTCCTGAGAGCCGGCGTTCCCCGTCTAATCACACATGATCAGTCTTTCCTCTCCACCTCCCTGTAGGCATGAGGAATTTGTGCTCCACATCTCCACATGTTTCTCCTGTGCTGTGCTGCACACAGCCGTACACACCTAGGCGGGACTCCTCAATAAATAACTCTGGGTGGATTCCTGCACCTCTCTTATACTTTTCAACCCGTGCCTCCCTCACAGCACAGGAATTAGGCTTTCCTTCCTGTATTCCCAGCGTAATTATCAAACAAACTTTCCTTCTGGTGCAGTCTTCCCACACCATGGACACTTTGAATCTCACACATAAATCTCTTTCATTTCAGCAGGTCTTTCTCCTGGAGAATGACATTTAATGGTGATCTTTTTTTAATCAGGTTCAGTCCCCTGTGTCCCACCCCCATCTGCTGGAAGCGACTTTCTACTTAGAGAGGAAGTCGGTCTTTGATTTCATAAATGATTATAAGAAGATTTAACATCCTCAGGAGCACAACTATTTTATTAGAATATTTTTGCTCCAATTCCTCTTCCAGATGTCCCACCTCTCGATACAAACCCCAAGACACAGAAACCCTTCAGAATTCACCCGCAGACACAAGTCGCTCACTGTCTCATCGCCTGGGCTTTGGCTCCACATAACCGAGTGGAATGAAGCAGGGAACCATCAGCATCTTGACCTTCTACCGGTCTCTACCACAAGCCCTAGCAGGTGGTTTGCTGTGCATGGACGTGTGCGGGCTTGTTTGCTGTAGGTCACTGCCCTCCGCCCTGTTCACGCCACCCCACAGCATGTCCAGCCTGCCACCAAGGAGAGCAGCATCTCTTAAAAGGCATTTTAAGGGGAGCTGGACAGCTGAAGACTTCCATATAGGAGCAGGCATCCACTGTCATTGTTGCAGGCAGGCTGGCATGGACATAATCTCACAGGCCATCCCATTTGTGCATGATCTCTCCTTCCTCACGCTGCTGTTTGCAGGAACTGCAACTGTCAACTGAAGGAAGATATCAGCTGCTGTTTGCACAGTGCCACAGCAGACTGGAGTTTCCTGGCTTCAGAGGCAGGTTTAAGCTGTAACATACAATTTTTCCGCAGCTTCACTTTCAAAGACTTTGTACCATTTTTGTTTTTGCATATTACCCCCCTGAGGATACGTGTATATGGGTAGCATGAGGGCCACCGTCCCAAGTCACCCTCCAGGGCTCTCAAAGGCTGTCAAAGGCTCAGCAGGTTTTTCCCAGAAAATAGCAAGTGAGATTCTGGCTCAGAAAGAAACTATGCAGAAATTTGCTGCCTTGATCTCTTCAGGAGCATTTTTGACTCTGCTACTCCTGTTTGGGTTGGAGCTGGTGTGCCTGGAGACTCAAACTCTTACCAGCCTTCCCTTTCCATAGCACCAGCAGCAGCCAGGTCAGTGCCAGCGGCTGTTGTGCTAGGACACAGAAATAAACTTCCCCATCCTACACAAATGCTTGGATGTTAAGGCCAGAGAGACTTACTGAGATCATTTTGTCTGACATCTAGAACAACACAGACTAGGAGATTATGCTGAGTAATTCATACTTGAAGTTCAATAGCTGTGGTTGAACAACCACCACAATAAACATGCAATCATGGAAAATCTACCACAACTCTTAGCAAGTTGTTCCAATGGTTAATTACTCACTGTTAAAGATGTGCACCTGGTTTTCAGTCTGAAGGTGCTTAGCTTCAGCTCCTGGCCAACACTGCATTGTCATCACACCTATGTCTCCAGAACTACAGAACCCTTCCTATTGCATCGCTGATCCTACTGAAGTATCTTTAGCCTGCAACAAGTGACTTGTTTGAAAGCTAAATAAGTCCCCTGAGATCTTTTGCTGTTGTGAGGGGTCGGTTGCCTTTGTAACTTCCCTTTGAAGCTTCTCTGATTTTTTTAATACCCCCTTGAAACCAGCTGTGGAGCTTACTGCTACCTCCTTAGGCTGGGGTTCCAAAAATTTCTAAATGCATTCATGAGGTCTTTCCAGGTTGCCTTGTATTTTGACCAGCCCTAAAAGTTACAACAGCATTTCCAAATCTTTAAGACCAAAGTCATATTAAATGACATTAAGATGTAGAAACAAGCCCCCCATTAAAAAAAAAAAATTAGAAAGACTCACAGCAGGATTAGTGGGTGAGTAGAACAATATTTCAGCTGCTCCCATTTCTTTACGTGGGCAAGGGCCTATATAGCAACTGCTCCTTCGAGCTGTTGGCTGCCAGCTCACTGGAGCTCTGCTCATTTTGGGGTTCTGGCCCATTTCTTTCTATCTGCCACTGAAAGAGCCTGAGGAGATACGACATGTCCCAAACCAGCTTTCCTTTCAATCAAAAATGCATGCACTGAGCTTGTTCGTGCCCAAAGCACTGACCCAGCCAAGCAGAGTCAGCAGAAACAGCAGCTAAATTGGCAGCTGTGGTGGCCTTGTAACAGCACATGAGAGAAGGACCTGCACCTTTCTGAAAGCACGCATCTCAAATGGTGCAAGCAGACAATCCTGCCTCAGCTTATTTTGTAGCAAATCCTTAAAAAGTTACACTTGCAGCAGTATAACCCATCCCTCTGCTTTGAGTGCCATGACTGTGGTGCAGAGCTCAAGGTTTTTTCCTCTTTCCTCCTGATAAATCCTCCTGTGTTACAGCAGCACTGCTGCCTAACGCAGCCAACCTCTACAAGCAACCTCACAGCCTACAATGGTGCAACCAAAGCCTCTGCTATGATTACCTCCCAAGCAGAAGAGCTGCCCTGGTCTGCCTGCATGGGACATCTTTGCCTAAGGAAGGAAGAGGAGAAGAGCAGCCCCACCACACCCCAAACCCCATCTTTCCCCATACCCTGTGCCACTGCTCTCAGCGTATTAATAAAGCAGGTGTTGAAAGAGAGGCTCAGCCTGAGGCATGCTCCGTGGTACACTTGTCGCTTGACCCACCTCCTCATCCTAGAGATTAATTAGGTGTAGCCCCTCCCTGCTAAATTGCCTCTCAGGCACCTTGCTCAGCCTTCCTCCTCCTGCCTCTGGCAGATTCACTCACTAGCTTTTTATTTCAGTATTCCTGTTTTCCAGTTTGTAAGGCTCTGCACTGCTTTTCACTGGGCTGCCCCAAGGACTCTGCTCCAGTAGCGGGACGTGGAGAAGAAGGATGTCTGGAGCGAGGTGGAGTGAGCACAGCCCGGTTGGGATGGGGAGCTGGAGCTTCCAGCCTCCTCTGTTTGCTCTCCAAGTCCTTCCCACGATGCTGTCCCAGTGAAATGCACTAGCTGGGCTGAGAGACAACATCACCACATCATCTCCTGAAGACACCCTCTCAGGACCAGGTGCTCATTTGAGAGCCGCAGGGTCAGAGGTCCTCAGGCAGCAGTAGGATGTGTACACAGCCTTGGCTGGGGCTGGCATCTAGGGGCAGGTCTGTGGCATTTGGCTCCAGAAACAGCCAGTGGGCTCTGAATCCTGCCTGGGAAAGATGGCAGTCTGAGGAATAAACCTTCCCCACATCCTACCAGCTAGCTGGCGTGGAGCTTGGAATGTTAGCTGCTGCCCTTCTTTCTCTCAAATGTCTTGCTCCTTCTGTGCATCATCTGCAGAGCTCAGGTGCCTCACTCAGAGCTGATGATCCCACTTTCAGCTCAGCAAACCCTTGGCTAAGCTTTAACTTTTCCTCCTACCTCCACCTCTGCTCATTCATGCCATCTGGATAGACTGGGAGCTCTTTGGGGCAATGCCTGCCCTTTGGTATAGGTGGACAGCAATAAGCTCAGCAGAGCCTTAATTAAGATCTCTAGGTGCTGTTGTAATACAAAAAATAAATATTTATTAGTAGGATCAGCAGAGGCACATACCAGACACATCGCAAGGCACGCCCCTGCTCGATTGACACACGCTGACATGTCAGCGTGCCTGCAATGGTTAATACCAACGTCTATTTGGCTTGTCTGCGCCCTGTCTGTTTTTCATGTAATATCCTTTCCTTTCATAATGATATGTCACTTAATATCCTGACTAAGACAGAACATTCTGTAACACGGTAGCACGTGTTTGGACAGAATAATGAAATTATCTTTGAAATGTAGCACAGATGGAGAGATCGGATGACGAGTCTCTTTTCCATTTCCCTAACTTTCTACCGTGGCTACCTGCATTTTAATATTCTAAACCATCAACGGGTTCATTCTTCATGCCTGCGATGAACTAAGTCACACTCACAGCTATCTGATTTTTGCACGCGGGTTGCACATTCCAAAGAAAATCCATAATGGAAAAACATAACTGCAGTAACAAGCACCCTACAGGGATGCAAAATTCCTCCAGAGGATCCTCGGGGGTTAATGGGGCTCTTCTTTGCACAGTTTCACGGAGCCATTCCTATTCATATTGCTTGAGCACTAGAGGGTAGGCAATAAAATCACCAGCAGAAGCCTGGGTCCCTGCCTGTTGAGCGCACCACGCGAAGACAGAGCTCCGATTGTATGGCCGAGCCAAACGGGACGGCTGGTTTTAACACCGTCCGAACTTATGGTAACCATTAGCTACAACCTGACTTCCCATTACAACACACCACTGTGAACACCTATTAGCAGCTAATTGAATCATCTAAAAACGGCCGTAATTCAAACCCCGCGCTTGTATTTCTGTAAAATGCTTCTCACAGCTCCTGCCACAGTGCAGGAGAATATGCAAATCCAGGGTCTGTTTTAAAGCTCATGGCAGGATGGAAGTTGAAGTGGAAATCTGATGGAGTGACAAGGGGGAATAAAGCCATATTGTGTTTTTGATGTTACTCATGAGACGTGACAGGAGAAACTAAGAACAGGCTAACAAGGCTCCGTATCTCTAAGCGTTTTCCAGCTGTGAGCCACTGAAGAGCCAAAAGTCCTGAGTCAACACCAACAAATGCATACACTCACTTTATAATTTTCTTCAATTTCTATTCATAATTTCAAGGCTGTACAGCACTTTTCATTCTCCTTTTCATGCAAAGAAATAAAAGTGTTTCCTCTCAGAGGCATCATGGCTTGTTTTTCAACCCACTGTATCCTGAAGCCTTCAATTTCATTGTAGTTGTTTAAACATGAGTATGTTTTTATTATATTATGAAAGGCAACAAAGTACTGTTTGCACAGCATTTGGGCACATTTGCTGCCGGGGCTTTAATTTAACTTACAGCCCGATTTTCTGAAGGGTTTTCATTAAATCTATGGAAAAGTTCTCAGGTGTTCTTTTGGGTAGAAATAGGGCTACTTCAGATCAGCATAAATTAGCTTAAACAAGCAAATCAGTTTCAACCATCTAGTCAAACTGGAAGGAGAATACATTTCACCGACTGTAAGAGAACTGTCAAGAGCAGATAAAAAAAGATTCCACACCTCAGGTGGAGGTTGCTGCCTCTCCAGGGAAAAGGTCCTCTCTCTCCTGCTGAGTCAGTGCAACGTGGTGCTCCCGGGCCACCGTGACACACGGGGAGGTGTGATTGCTCAGAGCTCACTCTAGGTCTCGTTGAGGTTTGCTTCACTTAAATCCAAACTAGGGAAAAAAAAGAAAAAAAAAAAAGTTTAGACACAACTTTTGCAGCTCCCTCCTGTGGTAAAGGACCCAACCACCATCAAGTCTGTCTCTTGAAGGTATCTGTTTGCACCAGGAGGTGTGAATTTCCTCAATATGTATGTGAAGCACTGAACCAGTCCCACTGCACCCCTTTTCCACAGGTCAGCCCAGAAAAGGGCTCTTTATGTCTGCAGACCTGGCTCCACGGCAGGACCCAGCACCCAGCTGGTGTGAGGCGTGACCCACAAGCCAAGGTCCCTCTGCTCTGCCCCGCACACCGTGTCCATCACACTGCCCGACCCTCTCGTGTTTATTAGAGGGGCCAGGTGCATGCGTCCTGCAGCAGTGTCTGATGTAGATCATTGCCTGCTTGAACAGCCACCAGTTTTCAACTGACACCAGAGAAGTTTTAAATCACCTGCCGTTCAGACTGTTTCACACCGCTTGGCACAGAAAGTTTTAATGAACAGGGCATGATGGATTGCCTCTCCAGCACATGGATCATAAGAAGGATGTGTTTTACCCAGGAGATGGGAATTCTTCCCTGCAGATACATCTGTAAGCCCTGCTCGCTCCCTTGGAAGCTGTACACAAACTTCTGAGCAACCTACCAGCCACCACATCACCTCTCGCGGGACCAGAGGCTGTGCTGGCTTTCTCTAGCAAGCACTGTACTGTGTCTGAAATGAGCAACTGAACCCTCACTTAGGGATTCCAAACACACCTTTAACATCCAGCCCCCAGATCTTTGATTCAACCCTCACTCCAAATATTATGAAATCTGCATTTGTTAAATCCACCAGAATTTCCTGGAGCAAGCAGCACGGGGAAGGCAATGGCTGGGACATGTGTGGCAGTTGCCCTTTGCGGCCAGACAGGCTCACACGTGTGTGTGTCTCTCCCTGGTTTTGGGAAGCCTCTACTGTCCTTGTTACCACTGAAGGTTCTTCCTCTGCTCCAGCTGTGGGGACTTTCTCTGGTTTTAAAGCAGAATCTCCCGTGCAGTTGTCCTCCTGTGCCAACACAACACAGTTAATAACCAAGGCATTAGTGCTGCACAGCAAAGACATGATAAAGTCACCAGCACTGAGCTACCAATGGGCACAGCAGCAGCCCAGGGGCACATGTCCCATTTTTCCCAGAAGGAAAAATTGTCCTCCTCTCTTTCCTAAACTGTAATGGGCTACCAGCATTCACATTTCTCATTTCAGCATGGATGGCAAAAAAAACCCCTCCCAAAGATACGAAAATCAAGGGCAGCCAGCAGATTGTGTGCCTGTCACACTTCCATTCAGTCCCCATACCATGAAAAAAAAGGAAATTAAAATTCTTAAAAAAAAAATCCTCAGCTGTGACTCACTAAGCTTGTGGGTCGTGACCCCCATTTGGGAAAAGCTGCACTTTCTCCTCTTCCTCCTCCCTGGCTCTCACACACACACTCCATGAAAACATTACCCTAATGACCACTGACAAAACAATGCCTGCAGGAATGTGTTGAATATAAGCATCTGAATAACAGAGCCAACAAAACATGTCAGTCGCTCAATTTCAATTTCAAACATAGGTTAATATTAAAAAGTCCCCAACAGCTATGCATTTTCACTAGACAGCCAGTTCAGCATGAAGTAAATTGACTGAAAATGAAATAAAATGACAGCACTAGGGAATAACCATTAATTCTGGGTGCTCTTCTTTCCAGGTCTTCATTTTTCTTCCCCTTGACTTAATACTTGTATTTTTTCCTTCCTCTTTTAGATACCATCTTTAGCTATTTCTTTACCTCTCCTTTCCACATTTGCTTGACTTTCCTCTCGTTTTCTGTGGAGCCTAACTCTGGGTTCCCCATTGAGCTCATTCACAGTCAAATATTTCTTGGTCAGGGAAACCTTCCACATGATCAGGTCTGTCAGCGCGGCTCCTCCAGCTTTCACTACACCCCTGGGCGAAGGACTATGTTGTCACATTACTGATATCTTTTGGCTCCATACAAATTCTCCATTCACTAATACTGATCCCATAATATTCACCGTCTGGGCATGTTCAGCTCTTGCTTCTCTCCATCGCTGCTGATGATACAGAAGAAGCACTTCTCTAGCATGTTACTTGTCTTTAGCATGCCCTGTTCTCTCTTTATCTGCTTTTGGGATGCCTTTTTCACTTGATGTCATTCAGGCTGTTTCTCAGCCACAGTTCTCAAGAAACACCGAGTTTGCCAGCCTAGAAAATACCCATCAGCCCACAAAAAGCCATGGCCGTGCAGCTTCCCACGCGCTGGGGATGTGTTTGTGCCAGTCCCACGCGGGCTCCTGTGCAGGTGCAAGTAAAGTGCTTGTTTCAGCCCCGATTTTCACCACAGAGCATTAAATCTCTGCATCCCTTAACACCCGCAGCCAGGCCCCCAGCAGGCACGTCTGAGGAGACGGGAGCGCACGCATCTTGGAGTGCTGCTGAGGTTCTCAGCTAAGCGTTCCCCTTCTGGGCCCCACTTTTGCTACTCCGCTCAACACTGCTCAGGGCGATGCAGCTGCACTCCAGCCCAGGCAGGATCAGGTTCCCCTGCCCTCTTTCTCCTGGCTTAGCACTTTCTGCTGCCTTGGTTTTTTTTTGGTTTGTTTTTTTTTTTTACCCTATATTCATACATGAGCACTTCAGAGCACAGAGCTCCATTGAGCACAAGGAGAACATGCACAAGCCCTTCCTAGCTTTCTGCACAGCCTCTTGGCCAGCCTTGCCCTTCTAAGGGGCTGCTCCACAGGCTGGCTGGAGCCAGTAGAAGACTCTCTGTCAGCCTCGGGTGGGGCCCAAAGGTAGGGACACAATTAACCAGGAACGGAGGCACTAATGAGAGACAGCTTGCCTGCTGGCAAAAGCAGGGAGACCTACAAGGCAGCAGCATTTGAGGGCCAGAGTTGGAGCCCTCGAAGAGCTGAGCCCTGTGGGGTGAGTGCCCTGCCAAGTAACCTGTGCTCTCCATGACCCCCACTCGAGCAGCCAGCCAAGCCCCTCAGCAGCCACTTTGAGCTACGAGGTAAAGACAGCGTGTGGGCACTTTTCTAACCCATCAGATTTGTTTAATATACTTTTAAATGGAAAACGTGCCAATGGAAGGTGTTTGGGAGAGTCAAAAAGAAACCCGAATAAAAGCCTGCGTCTAGATTTCATCAGAGGGCAAACGGGTATTGTTCTCCTCATTCATTTTACTCCTGCACGTGCCAGTCAGCCCAGGAAGAGATGTCTCAGAGCACTCCTCTCCAGCCCTCTGCCAATAAACACGACAATACAAGAGGCTTCACAGTCCAACAGTTCCTACTGCCTGTTACTCAACAATTCTTAATATAATTGTGCTAGCACCAGCCACCATGAAATAAAGTCCACACTCGAGGCAAATTGTCCACGGCTCTCCATTTTTCATACCACCCTTCCTTGAGAATAACCCCGTTGTAACAACTTATCTACCTCCTTCAGATCCCAGTGCTTTCTACTCACATCAACATCAGTTGCAATGAATACAAATGTACGATCTCACCCAAAGGAAAATCCAGCAGATCCTTTTATCAGAGCTGTAAGATGATATATTTGGATGAAGCTTCTAGTGGGGTCCTGCCAGAGCGCTGGTTTGTTTAACATATTTGGCAGTTATCTGGAAGCAGAAGTAGAAAAAACACATTTGTTATATTAACAGTTGACACCAAGACTGAGGGAGAAGAGTTAAAACAAGAAGTTTGTAGGGAAAATGGAAACCAATTTACAAGGATTTGAGAATTAGACAAGGATTATCCAAATGTTGCAAATTTATAATTACAATGTGTCAGCAAGCAGACTGGTGTCTTATCGTGTCTGGATAACCTAATGCTACCTTGGAAGGTTCTTAGCACAGAAGGACAATGGTAATATCTCACACCCAGAAAACTGATTGTCCGTTCTTTACACAGTATTCTAAATGTTGTAGCAATTCATAGAGATGTGGAGATTGCAGCAGGAGAAAACACCCTGCAGCTGAACAGCAAAGCAGCACGGGGTGGAGAGTCTGAAACCACTATTTCATGTGCAGCTTGTCCCTTTAGCCTAATGAGAAGAATTAAGTTCAGCTACATAACGACCACAAATCATCTGCAACGCTCTGTGCTGCTTTACTGGGTAGGTAAATTATGGTTTACTGCACTGTACATAAAGTGCTGCAACCCAGAGTTGTGGGCATGAGCAACAGAAGAGGAGAGCTAGACAAAGGAGCTGTTATGCATGACAAGACAGCTCAGGGGTGTCCGCTCATGGGGACTGGGCTGTGAAGGTGCTGGGTGCAGAGTTAAGCCTCGCTGCTGGAAGAGATTTCCTCAGCACTGTGAGCCTTAAGGCACAACCCAAAGTAGGCAATGCTTGGTAACCACAGCCTAGTCCCCCTGACTTCTGAGCAGCTCCCAGATGTGCCTTTATGCTGTCCTTACACCAATCTCAAGAGACGGAGAGGTATTATCAAAAGATGGGTCACTGGAGCACAAGCGAACACCTAATCTTAACTGAGGTCCTGGGTCTCTGGCAGAGCTGGATCTTCTTAAACCTTTGGCATCAGTCTCCTGACTGCAGCTTTCCCTGAACTCCTTTTCAACCTTAGACATAGGGGAAGGCAGGTGGAAAGCAGGGTACTGTAACTTCATACAATGAGCACGGTCAGTAACAAAACTTCCATGACAAGTCAAGTGTGCTCTCTCAGGCTGTCAGATCCCAATCCACCTGGGGCTTCATGGGGCAAAAAAGGGAGAAAGAAAAAAAAATGGGAAGTCACTGGGTCAGCAGGTACAAGTGAGCAGATCTCCAATAACTTTTCATTAGGTAGATTATCTGTAGACTTGACCCAGCTGGAGAATGACCTACAAGTGGCTACAAAGTTAAAACAAACAAACAACTTGTACTATCAGTTTTAAGGAATGAAGCTGAAAATACTTTCCTCCTTTTCTTTAACTTGTGTTATTTTTTTACCCCAAATCTGACATATACTTTGAACTATCAGTTGAACAGTGACTTCAAAGATGAAAACAGACACATCAAAAACCAGAGAGGTTCAGCCATGAAATCGAGTCCTATGGTATTACTGGAAAGGACAGGATTGGAGCATCAGCTGGTGCAAAGTGCCTTAGATCCTTTGAAGCCATCAGCTTCCACCTTCTAGGGCAGTTCTTGCTTGAGCCCCTCATCAACTGCTTGGGATCTACTGCCAGAATCACAAAAAGTCCCTGTGCTTAACTGAAGCTCAGGTGTAGCACTGAAACAAAACCCCAAAGAACATTTAGAGGAAATCTTCCCCATCCTGTGAAATGCAGAGAAAGAGGGAATAAGAAACGATCTCTTTTTTCACCACCACCAAGGAGGACTGAGAAGAGACTGCTGCTCCTGTGACAGCCAAAGTCTGCAAGAGATGCAGAACAGCTCATGGCAACAGCCTGACATTGTCTTGCAATATTGGTGTCCTCATGTTGCCTGGTCGGATGATGAAATCCCATTGCGTTAGCTCCATGGCTCGCCATGGGCATTGTGCCTCAGCTCCACAGGCTGCGGGGACACAGGCCCTGCCTCCTGCCCACATCTTCGGGGCAGGCTGTCGGGGAGAGGCGAGGGCCAAACTTCCAGCCAGCGTAAGCTGGCCAAGCCCCACCAGCTTCCCTGGGACTCCACTGATTTACAGAGGCTGAAACTCTGGCCCCTGCTACACTTAAAATCTGAGACAGGCTTTCACTGGACACAGAAGAACCCTCTCTGGGACTCTTTGAAACCTGTGCTGTGCGCGAGCGCGGAGCTAAATGATTCCCAAGATTTTCTGCGAGCCGTGCACAAGCACACATTGTGCGTGGAGCACGAGCAGGCTCCACCAGACACAGAATACGCTCCCTGGGATGTGCCAGGGTGAAGAAGAGTTCTCTAAGTCACTTCATTTTTACTGGAAACCCTGCACCAGTCCTCCCACGTACAACACCCTGTGCACCCCTCGTAACCAGCATTGTCTGAGCTGGCGGGATTTTAATAAACCTTCCTGCCAAGCCAAAGACGCTCTAAGACACATTACCTTTGTCCAGAGGAGGATCCCGGCTGAAATGCAGCCCAGGGAGTGTGACTCTGCTGCACTTTGGTATGTTAAACGAGTTCCTATTAAAAAGACCTGCTCTCCACACTGCTTGGAGTAGAACGGGGACACAGCCTGTTTAGAGAGCGCGCAGGAGGGAGACAGGTAGCAACAAAAAAGCCTTTCACTGCACACCGAGGAATATGGGGTAGTACAAATGAATGCCCCTTTTTTATTTCATAGGGACAGGTTGGCAAAAGCAGATTATTGGGTCTGGGCTGCACGGAAAAGAATAATTTTCTTTTTTTTTTTTCTGGAATCCTGATTCATCTTCATTATTCAGTCACTCAAGCTTCCTTGGAAACAGAGTGCCACTGAGTTATTATGGCAGTCATAGATGAATTCAGCAGAAAAATATAGGTATAATAGCGAAAGAAAGTAAAACTGTTCTCCTTGTGCAGCCCTACAGAGAGACAGCCAGACAAAAGCATGAAAAAATTGACTGTCTG
This sequence comes from Eurystomus gularis, assembly GCA_013400335.1. Classification (NCBI taxonomy): domain Eukaryota; kingdom Metazoa; phylum Chordata; class Aves; order Coraciiformes; family Coraciidae; genus Eurystomus; species Eurystomus gularis. Next base: position 84,840 of record VZZY01013824.1, read on the forward strand.
GCCAAGAATGAAATTGCTGGCAAGTCTGGTTTCAGCCCTGCTATTAGCTTTCTTGCAGCTGCTTCAGCTGCCCAAGCAGCATGGAGATAAGCGCGTTCTCTGAAGCCCCTTTTCTCCCATTGGAGGTAATATTTATTTGCGTATTAGCCTACTTCTGATTAATACCTTATCTGAAAGAACTTAGTCAGCCACCTTAAAAACAGAAGAAAGCAGACCCCAAGGGGAAAAGCCCTCGGAAGCGTTGCTGCACTTCGGGATGCGCATCGCGCTTCCTCCGCAGGCAGAGCCCTCTCCAGCTGCATCGCACACGGGGCAACTCCGCTGTGCCGAGGGGCAGGACACCTGTGGCTGCAACGCAGTGTTTTAATTAATATTAAAATCACAACCTCCCTGCTCAGTGTTGCTCGCTTGTGAAGGGGCGGGTGGGCAGAAAAGGGTGGATCTGCATCCAGGCGGCCCTTACCTTGACACCGCAGCCACCTCAGTGGTTATTTCTGGGAGAAAAGGGGGTGCCCGGGGTAAAGGCTGATGTCTTGCTCCTGCCCTGGGAAGGTCGCTGCCGAGTGCTGATGGAGCAGGTTGAGGGAGGTCATGCTCGGGGTCTGGACCTCGGGAACGCATTTTGGCCCTGATGTAATGATAAGGTGTAATTACATGATGCTGGCCTTCAGACTCGCTCGCCGCACAGGCACGTCGGGAGGGTTTCCTCTCTCCAAGGTGCAAAGCACTGCTGTTGCAAGCCTGGTAAAAGAAGGTACTGTCTGAGGGTGGAACAGAAAGAGGTTAAGGAAGACCTGCCAAAAAACTGCCTGTGCTCTTCTCATTCCAAAACACGACAGGCTTTAAAAAAAAAAAGTTTCAAAAGGCACCCAGCAATTGTTTTTTAGGAAACAAAAGAAGTACTTATAGGTTAGCGTTTCCAAGCTCCTGCATTAGAGATACACTAAACAGACAGCTTGATTCGGATGAGTCACACAGCAGAAGAGGAACAATGACCTGTGTGTTCCTCCAGTGCAAATTATTCATTTTTCTCTGTCAATAATTTTTTTTTTTTTTAATATAATTGCATTTGGGCAGCCACTGCGGAGGGTGTGGCTATTGGAAGATCACCCCCTCCCCTAGGGAGTCAAATCTATTTGGCAGGGTGTCAGAATTTCAGGATACCCTAAGGCAGGCCACAACATCTTAAAATAAACTTAAACACACCTCTTGTCGTGCCTGGATGTTGAATCAGCCCAGAGATGTCAATCACGTACTGCCGTTCACAGCAGCATCACCTCAGTTGCTCTGATCCTCACTTTTGAACTTACAACTTCCCTTCAGAGGAACCAGAGTGGGGTGTGGGTATCTTTGTGTGTATAATTCCCCAGCCTCCACAATAACAATTCCACCCTCTGAGCCTCCTTGTTGGGAAACATCCCCTGCAGAACAGCAAGTTCCTCTTTCACAACAGCTCGTTGCAGCAGCAGGAGACAGCAAACCTGAGCCTTCCCCCGAGGAGTTTGTAGGGCTTTTGCTACCAATGGGCACACCGATGTGATTGAACCCCACCGAGTTATCCTCACCTTGGCCCCTCCGACTTGTGTAGAAGTATCTGCTCATCTCAAAGGTGTCAGGTCCCCAAGAGCTTGGCTTGAGACACTGAGTCTATTTCAGAGGGTCTAAGGCTCCTCTGGTGTTACTTTATACTGTTGCTGTGGTGGTTATTTTCCTGCACTGGAACAGCATTCCACAGACCAGGATCCTGCTGTGCTGGATCCATAGGTGCTCTAAATCTTTACCAAGTCCTGTTAATGTTCAGCTTCTCTGAAGAACAGGATCTGCACACAGCACCCAAAAACCAGCATTCAAAGCAGATGCTCTTTGTTAAACTACCTGCCATGCTCCCTCATACCTTGTTTTCTCCACCTGTGCACTGGGTGAAAGCACAGATGTGTGTAAAATCCCTCGGGACACGCACACGGGTGTAGCTCAGCTCCGTGTTGTGTTGCTCTTCAACGCAGGAACACGTGATCTCTGCTTCACCTCGTGGTCACAGCATCCAAAAAACTGCACCCATCGCCACTGAACTAAGTCCAAGCTCTGAATGCAAACACAAAGCAAACGGGACTATGGTGTTATGGTTTCTGGGATAGGAATAATCCTTTGTTGCATATTAAAGCAAGAAACATGGTTTCAGAAGCTGACTTTGTGGTTTTGCAGTGGGACTTGGCGGTGCCCAGGCTGAAGCGCTTGCCCTCTTTTTGCAGCCCACTAGGTGGGAGTGCTGCTCCATCCCAGCCTGCATCCCTGCCTCCATCCCAGCCTGCATCCCTGCCTCCATCCCGCAGCCCTCTGGAAGCGGCCAGGCCTGGAGCAACCCTTCATGAACTTTTTTTTCGTGGGAGGGGGCAAAAGATGAGGAACCAGAAGCCTCGGCCTCCCTTTTTTTTCCCCAAAGCTGAGGTCTGGTTCCAGTGCACACGGTATCACAGAGCACGTATATCAAAACCAATGTGTGATGAAATCATAACAAGGCTTGTGACAGCGAGGCATGAAACCTGGAATGTGCCTTCAGAGGGAGAGACAGATGAATTTGTCAGGTGTGCTGTAACACAAGCCATTTATGAATTATTAGTAATTTATAATGGACTTTTAGAGGAGTGGGCAGGACCCAGGGAAATAAAGGGGCTTTCCTGGCTTTTCTCTAAAGTGATAAATGTCTGTTTTGTTTGATTTGCTCTCGCCCAATTCCCAGCTTCCAGCCTCTGCCTACAAGCCCATTTAGCACAGGGTAACTCTATTCCTCCTTCTGGTCTTCGTGAAACGAGTTATCTCCTCTAGCAGCTTTCCAGGACAGCAGGCAAGCTCCAGGGGTCAAGTCTTCTCCTAAGTTTGTCCATCCAAAGCCCTGTGCCCTGCAGCCTCGCTCAGAGCTGACCTAGCAAAACCAGCCAGACAACTCCGCCATCTCACAGCCTCCTCCCTGCCCACCTTCTCCCCCTCCCCAATTCCTGCTTCTGCAAGCAACTGAAGTTTGCTCACTCCTAACTCCCGGGGCCACCAGGCCCTTCATCTGTCCTGCACGAACCAGAGGCTGAGCACAGAGCAGGGTAATCCTGAAGGCAGAGAAGAAAAATGGCAGCACAGGAGGGCTAAAGGCAGGCTGAGCCTAGCAAGCATCGTCTAGACTTTCAGTCTCATGATTCAGTGTGTCTGATGTAAAACTATTTAAATAAGAGTTATGTAAATAACGTGGCAGACAGATAGATTATTTAATATAATCAAAGTGAGATAAGGCCCAGGCCCCAATCATTCCCTGAAGTAAAGCTGCTTTGTGCCATCCTCACAACACAAACAGCCCTGAGGCCAGAAGCCCCAGCCAAGGGAGGATCACCCCAGCACAAGGAGATAACCTCCTGGCTTGCAACCAGCACAGCAGCTCCTACACAGCTCCTCCATCCCCAAAGCCAAGCAAAGGGGCATTCGTGAGAAATCTTAGTACCCAGCTGGTCCTCACTGCCATATTAGTGCCTCGGAGATGCTGTCATTTGGGATCATTTGGGGCAGCCTTCTTCTGAGCCATGTGGGAGGATTCGCCTTCAAGGGAGCCGGCTGGTGGCTGTGACCAGGGACAGAAGTGGCTGGATAGTAAAATGAGCAAACTTTTTCCTCACCTCTTCACCTTCTGGCAGGGTTAGCCTCAAAAACAGGGTTAAGAATGGCCCATCAGGTAGGGTAGCACTTCTCTCTCATTATCTTGTTACCACCTTTAGCATATTTATCTGGGTTTTACCCACTTTTAAACCTCCCAGGGCATGCGTGCAGCACAGCAGCTGCATGCAGGACAGACCCAGCTGAGCTAGCTTCAGATGACTGCACAGGGGGACCGATCGCAATGTACACACAGGAACACAGGGCTCACCACAGGCTGCAGAACCTACTGGAGAAACTGGCCCCTGTGCTCAAGTGGTCTGAGCCCACCACAAGCCCCTGGGCAGGAGCAAGGCTGGCTCAAGTTTGCTGACAGGAGCAGGAGTTGTTGCAGTGCAAGTGTCCCCACAACGCCAGGCTCCCACCAGCTCGGCTTGGTTTTATTTCAGGGAGGTAATGCTACTTTCTTCACATTCACTCTCTCTCTTCCTTTGAGCATGTAGGCCTGGCTTGGCTGTCCCTACGCTAAAATCAACACGCAGGCAAGTTTAAGTAAAGTTTAAGTGAGGACTGTGCTGCTGGCACTCCGCAGCACCACACCCTCTTGCCTCTTCTTCCCATTCAGGCCACTCATAACTCTCCTGACTACACCTCTTTTTTTTTTTCCTCCTCTCCTTTTTCTTAAGTTACTCAGTATCTGCTCAATCTAATCTTCTCATCCACTTCAAATGGGACCAACCAGTTCTGCTTCCAGACATGGCCTGACCCACAGATAGTATTTGCAGTTGCATGACCATGTCAGTTAAGGACAGTGTTTGTTTTCAAAGCCAGGAGAGTTAAACCTCCCAGGGACAGGTTTATTCAGGTATAACTATGCTTTGTACAGGTAGAACATAGTCTCCCTCCCACACGGCACTGCAGGGGAGTTAAAGCAATACAGCTGAAGCCCGTGGTGCTGACCTTCTTTACGTACACCCATCAAGCACACGTGGCTTCTGCTCACACACAGCACCAAGGTGAGCACACATGGGACCTCTCCTCTCCCATCACAGCCACTCAATGGGCAACCACTCAGTGTATCTTCTTCCAGCTTGCAGACAACGGTAACAATCCAAAGGCAACTTAAATGAGGAGCAGATTTACTCAGATGTCCTCCACTCCTACCTTCTACCCAAATTAATGTTGGAGTAGATAAGGTTGGAGAGCATTTCCCTTCCCTTTAAGCCTTTCCTTAGTTTAAATGGTCTGACTCATCAGCAACAAAGATGACAAAATGTCTATTCTGCCCCCCTCCCCCCTCAAAAAAAATTGGCATGATTTTGCTATCAAATTAGGGCACTCAATCCATGCCAGTTAGAAAAAAAAGTATGGGCTCCTAGCACACTCATTGTATATGATTAGGGTTCGGGGAGGGTGCGGAGCATAACATCATCATAGGCAAAAGTGAAAACAGCCAAAGGAAACGCCTACACTCTTCCTTTACAAAAGCTGCTTGTTGTGTCTGTCTGAACAATTGTTAAAAAACCTGGAGGGGAATTAGGAGGAAAAAGATAACTGACTTTATTAAGAGCAAAAGATTGATTGAGCAATTGATTGCACTTAATTGGAACTGTGCGAGGAAGGGAGAGGATTTCAGGGTTTTTTTTTTCCCTGGTCTTGCAGACAGTCCCACCACAGAACCGTACAGGCAGGAGACTGAATTACCAAGCTGAGAGCTTTGATGTGCTCCTTCTCGGGGGGCATTGCTTGCCTGGAAGCAGCTGGCTCTGAGAGCTGACCCCTTCCACAGCACTGCCAATCACAATAGCTGAGGCCTCGAAAAGGAGGAGGAACTTAGGAGTCACAAGGTTAAACTTCAGAGGGTGGTTTGGGCATGTTTCTTTCCAGAGGGTTTTTTTTCCTCTCCCGAGGCACCCTCACATGGATGTGATGCTTTCCTTTAACAACAAGATCTAGAAACATTTTAGGTTTTCAAGGGAATGGCAAGATTCTCATCCCATCAATTCATTTCAGAAGTTGAGTCCTTAAAAAAAAAGTACCCAATTCACAATAATGAAATCTGGAAGAATTAAGGGACTAAACCTCACTAACCAAAGGGACAGAGACAACACTGTTATGGGGTGTATTTTCATGAGGTAGAGACTTCATTTTCTGGAGTTATGCACATCCTAATGAAGCTGCAGCACAAGAGAGAACCAGCTCAGGGTTTCACAACCTTCCTCCACAAAACAGTCCTCAAGGGGAAAATGATAATGTGCATGAACAGTTAAAAGCAAAACCTGAGCTAACCCCTTTGAAAGAACGAATTCCTGTTAACGTATTGTTACTACCTTACAATATATATATGTTACCTTCATTTTGCTCTTAAGCAGCAGGAAGGACAGGCAGTCACACTGCACAGATAAGAGTGTGATTTCCAGTGAAAACAAAGGTTCCAGCAGTTAGGTTTGGATTTGCTATGTTTAAAATCAAATTGCAAGATACGCGGGCCTCAAACTTATCTAAACAGTACAGTCAGTACACAGACTCCAGAGGCACTGAGGTTGGAAGGGACCAAACCAATGCAGCCTTCGTTTGCCTCTGAGATCACTTTACGTTAATAAATGCAGGTTTTTTGCCTGTGAAGGTCAGGAGCTGAATGGGATGCCCTGCGTGTGGCCGTGCTCGAGCTTTCTGGGCACAGGCAGCTGGTACCCTGTAGAGCTGCATGCTCCAGTGATGCATTCTACATCCACCCATCTCGTGTGCCTTCTCCAAGCCAGAACAGGGGCTTTCCCTGAGCGCTTTCAGGTGAGCAAACTTAGTAAGGAAGCAAAACAGGAGCAATGTTGCAAGTTTTGAAGACTGAGGCAATAACGGATGGCCATGAAAATGGCAGGCCTGAAGAGCTGCCTGATCACCTTCCTCCTCATGAAAAAAACCATCTGAAAGCAAAATCATTAAAAGCAGCACCAATTTCTCCACTATCCCTTCTGTTTTCCAGTGTGAGCCAAGAGCCACATGGATATAACAAGAAGGCTGAGGAAACAAATCATGCCTTTTACACACCAAGGCTTTCTGTACCAAGTTCCTTAGGACTGAGAGACAAACCAGAGGAGGAGGAACCAGCATGGGCTCGTCTTTGTCAGGCACATACCTCCTGTGCCAGCTCCCACAGCTGCCAGCCTCCTACAGCTACAGCCCAAGCCTCTCCACAACCACCTTCTCTGCCCATCTCACAGGAATTACCACTTTCCCAGGCCCACTGGCTGAGCTGCTCGTCCGAGCACTCCCTCAAAAACACGCAAAACATGACGGGTCACCTAACATGGCTCGCCATATAGCTCTTTCCTAACCAAGTTCCTTGGACTGAGATGGGTTGGGAAACCATAAGGTGAGCAATTCCACCAACAGACCTGAGAAGCAGGAGGACAGCAACCAGCGATAGGAAAAGTCATCCCTGGCAGCAGAGAGTGCACATCATCGAGCCCTTGCAGCCCTGTTCGCAGCCTGGCCACCCTGCACAGGACCCCTGGAGCACACGGTTCTCCTCTTTTTTAGCAAATAGCCACATCACTCCACAGCTACAATTACCTGTAGCTAGTGCTTGTTAAGTGTTTTGAAGATTAAAAGCGCAGATACAAGTGTTAAATATTGTAATTATTCTTACTACATAACATTGCTGCACGGAAAGCAGGGAGGGGTTGTTTTTCCGTGTTTGTATGTGGGAATACCATGACAGCTGCTCCTTTCTGTAAGTGAATTGCTGCCAAGGACCTTGATAAGGGGTTGTGCTTGAAGGAAAAGGACTGAGTCTGGGAGTTTTCTTGGAGTGCTGCATACCACAGGGAAATTAAACCGTGCTCTTACCCGGCTTCCACTGTCAGAGCTCATTCCTACCCGTGCTGATTACCCCGAGCTGCCTCTGGCCCCAGGAGGAGCAGCAGTGACTCTCAGCAGCTTCCCAGGGCTTGATCCTACAAGCAGCAGGAAACACGTTCACCTGAGAGCTCAGCTCAGACAAAACTTGCAAACAGCCCCACAAGCATCACGCCCCAAAGTCCCTGTTTCTGTTTTACTCAACTCATGCTTAGGGCTTTAGGAGAGAGCTCTCCCCAGATGAGGCCAGGCCAGCCAGGGGTTTGGACTCTTCTTTCTGCTCAGGCCACCTTCTGACCTTCCAGCGGTGCAGGAAGGTGTGAACCTGAGCCCAGTTTCCCCATTCACAGCACTATTTCTCTGCAGGGTCTGTCTGGCACCGAGCCCACAGGGCCAGGGCCAGTAGCCGGGCTAAAGCCCCAGGGTTTACTCCATTCTCCTTTATTCTCAGAAGCAGGTGGGAGGAGGAGGCTGTGAGAGCAGCACATAGCTCATGACTGCCCTGCAACTGCTCCAAATCATGCCAGGAGCTGGGCTGGCACCTAGTTGGTTTCTGTAGCGAAGCAGAAACAAGGCTGTTGTGGGCTTGGGTCACAAAGCTGTGAGTGACCACTTCAGTCTGTGGCATGGAGTGCATTTCTGCGCAGCCCCGGGCTCTGTGACACAGCACACGCAGCCAAGGGCTGTAGCATTTAATCGTGCAGTGCTTCTCTATGTGCACTGGGAGCTCCTCTGAGCAAAGGCTGAAAATAAATCCTATGACCTGCTGTTTCCACATCTCATACCTTCCCTCCTTTATCCTGCAACAGCTTTGAGCATCTCTGCATGAGGGGGGCAAGTAAATACCAATACCCAAAGAAGAAATGATGCTATGAGCCACGTCCTTCACACTGCCAGGCAGCTTTTGGGAACAGGCAGGAACTAGGAAAGCTTGGAAAACACAACTCCTGCAAGAGGAGGTGACCACAACTTTGGAGGACCCACCTTGCCTCCCCTTTCTTCACTCACACAAACAGGCAGCCCTGAAGAGGTGAAGCCACAAAAAGGGTGGGCTGGTCCCAACTCAACCGGAAATATTGAAGTAAGCACCTGAAAACTTGTCCTTTCAGAGGATAAATGTAAGTGCAAGCAACAGCAGCAGCTGATGCCATATGGAGGAGGCACGGACAGGTGCCAACCTGGCAGGTCCCAGTTCAGGAGATGTTCAAGTACCTACAGCTTGCCCTGACTCCCATGGGGCTCAAAGGTGCCTGACACCTCTCTGGGAACCCATGGTGCAAAGCTACAGTCATTTTCCAGCCCCACAGGAGCCCTTGTTTTAATCTGAAACCTACTGACAGCAATAACATTTAATTTGGGATCAGAGAGATCATTTCTGGGAAGAGGTATGCTCTTGTACCTTCACAGTGCTTTTTTTTTCCCTTCAGAAAGTAGATTTGTCTGTGGTCTTTCTGAAGGGGTGAGGAGGACAGAAAAGTATTAAAAATATATATTATTTTTAGAACGTTTAAGCTCATTTGGTGGCATGGGAGGAGGCAGAAAGGTAGCAGAGGATGAAGGATTAGCAAGAAAGCAGCCTGGGTGTGTCACAGGGGAAGGGAAAGGTCGTAGGAGGAAGTGTGGGAGGTGATGCAGACAAGCTCACTAAATTGCAAGGCAAAAACGTGGATTTTGTCCCCAAGCAAAACACCTCTGTACTGCTGTCAGGTCAAGCTAATAAAGACAGCTCCTTAGAGACTCTGCCATCTGTCTGCATTTCCTCTCTCACCAAGAGGAAAAATAATTAATAAGCAGCTTCTGTCTGGCAATCAACAACTATTTGCATCACCACATATGGAGATGGCAGCCTTCCTGGTCATGAACACACCTTCTCCTCAGCAGGAGCTCCTGCTCCTTCAGCACAGCACGCAGCTGCCTCCAACACCACACCCCGGAGAAGAAGCCCCTTTCTGAAGGGGCTCAAGGTGGGCAGCACCCACCGTGCGGGCTGTAAAGTGAAACTCACTGAGGCTTCTAAACTCTCAGGAGGTTGGCCGAGGGCAGGAAAGCCAAGCTCCAGTATCTGGGGAGTCTTTACAGCGCAGGCTTTGCAGTAGAGTATGAGTGTTGCCGGCGAGATGCAAATTCACAGTGAATTCAGTAACTAACAGAACAACTTCCTTTGTTTACTACACGGAGGACACAAGAAAATTAAGCTCATCTGGTGCTAGTCCAAGCCACTGCTAAAAACACTTCTGACAAAAGCTGACCTCTTTGCTCCTGAATAAATATTAGCAATTATTTTGCACATTGTTCAGCCAGTTTTGTAGACAGGCAAGGAAAAACGAGCAAAGAACTTATTCGGTCATTTTTTTTCCCACCCGTTGTCCAATACATTATTCACAAATACAAGCTTCCATCATTCATCCAGCACTAGACTAAACACTTTCTACTAAACTTAGTTTTCAGCATCGTGTTTCAGTTTATAGTTACATTTTTCCCTGGGCAAAGAGAGCCAGTCATTAGACAGCTCTCATAGATTTCTACTAAACATGCTTGATTAAGCCTTTTAAGAAGGAGGAAGAAATTGTGCTTTAAAGTCAAGGGGAACATTTCCACTCACCTCAATGGCAAACGCACTGGAAGAGATAACATTATTTTGAAGAACTAACAGACATACTTGACTCTGCAAGCAAAAACCCACAGCAGCCCTCCCCGCGTGCTGCACTTTGTGATGAACGCTCTTCAAACGAAGCAAGGTGAGAACCCAACCTTCGTGCTGGAGCCACCTTGTTTTCCCCACCACCATCCCAAGGTGCCACCTGGCACATACTGTACGTACACAAAACGTGGCAGCAGTCTCCAAGCTCTGGCCTTGCTCGCTCCCCCGTGACTTAACTCCCCTGAGCTCACTCGCCGAGGTGGGGCCGAGCTAGCCCAGGTGCTCGCCTTTAATATCTCCGAGCCAGAGCCACAGCTGATGCCATTCAGCTTAACGGCTACAGGGTCTGGCCTCCTTTGAAAGGGAAAGCAACAAAAAAAAAAGAAAAAAAAAAAAAGAAAGAAGCAATTCAAACATGAATTTGAAATATGAATTCAGACATTAATTTCTGGGCTGATGTACTGCATGCCACGCAGACGTGCAAGGTCAGGATGACACACGTGCAAAAGACCTCTGAGGTGAAATAACTGCATGAAACTGCTACATTTGGAATTTCTATGGGTAGGCAAATTGAAAACCAGGCACACCTTTGCTGCAGGTCAACAAGAAAACACCACGTCATCTTTTTCTTCAAAGAGGTTTAGCCGGCTGCTGCCATTCCCCTAAATTTAGAAGAAAGAGGGACACGATGCACTATTCACCTTATGGCAATCCATGATGAACGGCACCGAAGGCGTTCACCGCTGCGAGTGTTTTAATCGAGTGGTCACCATAAGCCCTTCTCTTCCGAAGGGAAAGGTCTATCCTATCCCCAGTCCATTCGGTTTCAGACAACTACTTGGAGAGTATCCCCCGAGATGATTATGCTTATTGATTATCAGCACATCAGCTCAAGATCCTGGGGACCTTCAAGAGCTAGACAGTGTACAAGTGGAGAACAGGAGGCAGTTCCTACCCTGCTGAGATTACAATCTCTAAAGTCATAGGGGAAGAAAAAAAACCAAACCAAAATAGACAAACAGGCTCAGCAAATGTTGAAAGCTAGAGGTGTGGTGGAGGGCTCGCATTCCTTCCCTTATTCAGTGTGGAGATGCGAGACAAGCCCAGCCTCTGGAGGTTAATAGATGCATGGAGAGACATGAAGCTCTTTCCCTGGCCCAGGGAGGCCACCCTGATCCATGGCAAATGCCTTTCACAGAGCTCTCCTCACCAGAAGAGTTCCTTCAGCTGTAGCTGTGGTGAACATTAAGGTGAGCACAGCTGGATGTAAGCCTCACCCCTTCTCTCCTTCTTGACTCAGCACACTTGGCAGGTTCAGCTCAGAGCTTTCAAAGGGACCAGTCTTTGGAAGTCTTGCTGTCTGCATTTTTTTCCTCCGGACCTTGTGCTTTAGTCCTCCAAGCTCAAGGCCTGAGTAACAAGGAGGCATATGCAAAGGCATAAAAAGCTATGTGACTACTTTCAAAAAAACATGTCACCTCAAGTCACTCCATCCAAAACCCATGAGGCACTGGCCAGAGCTGAGACCCGTGAAGTACAGAGATACGTGGTGCAGAGCTGATAAGGACCTTCCTTTCAAATTCATCCCAAAGCCCAAGGCTTTATCTATTGGATCAGCCCCTGCGGGTACTTAGACGCCACTCTGCCTACTTTTTGGATCCCATTGAGATTTAGGCTGAAAGGAGGTGCCAAGATGCTCTGACTCAGGCGGTTGCAGGCATGCCCAGCAGCAGAGCTACCGGTGCCCGGGGAGCATGTTGGTAAGAGACAGAGGCACCCACCAAGGCTGGATACCCTCAAGGTTAGATGGTTACTCAGCGTAGGATGAAGGAGCACTGCCGAGATTCAGGGCTACACAGTCAGAACTCTGCTTACACCCTGCTGCCAGTGACAAAGCTCCCCTCTGAAGCTGGCCCTTACAGAAGCCATCCACATTTCCTCCACACTGTTCTCTCCACTTAATTTAAGTGCACCTAATCAGGAAATCTACCTAATTGGCATATCTCTGTTAAAAATCAGGGATGCTTACTAACAATGACTGCATCTTGATCAGGATGGTAATATCACTTAATTGGGATGCCTTCAGGTATCTTAGTGGTTTGGGTTTTTTTATGTCTCAAGCTCAAGCTAGTCTCGTCTGTCTGCGCCTCATAAAACAGCTTTCAGTTCCTCCTCAGTAATGATACAGGCAAAAGATGATGTAAGTTACTTCAACATTTTTTGCTGCTGGCTGTTAGTTGGTGTGGGAGGGGCAAATTACCTGTTTCTGTGGGTGTTCTTGCCACAGGGACAGTTACGGTAGCTCCAGTCTCCATCCTGTGCAAACCCTCCTTCTGCCTCCCCGCCATCACTCAGGGAGCTTCAGCACGCAGGGAAACGCTCTTTTCTGCTGCCTGGGCAGCCTGTGTAAACCAGGGGGGAAGCTGCCCACCGAAGTGTCCCACCATGAATGTTCTGTTCGTAACTTGCTGCTTTGGTGCTCGCAGCGTCCACAACCCTGGGAGCAAAACTGGGTATTAAAAGAAAGCTGCGTATCTGCCTACCTACCCAACCAGCCGCGCGTACACCCCACAGTTATACACGTGCAAGTGTTCTTAAAGCTAAGTCTCAGCTCATAATCTCCGGCTCTACTTAGGGGCTATCAAGTTAAAGAGAAAACTCAGGTTTTTAAAATTATGCCTCAAGTGCCTTTTCCTTCATGCTACGCCATCTTGAAAGATCCATATGTGTTTCTCAAGAGAAGCAGCTCTAAACTGACCATCCAGCACTAGGCATAGGCTCACAACCTCTCCTGCCTTGCAGAACAGGGAGCTGGCCTTGTTCAGCTTGGCTGGTGCCATCCTCACACACAAGCCCTTGCCACGTGGCCAGCACAGTAATCCTGCCGGTCTCACTGGGACAGGGACTGGGCTATGAACCACGACTTCTTTTCCCTTTAAAGGGTGCACCGCTGGGTTTGGAGGGCAGAGCCCTACAAAGAAGACGCCCTTGCCTGGGGTCCCCCCTGGGACTCCTGCAGCCGCCAGTTCCCTGCGTTCGTTGCACGGGCGCCGTCAAAAAGCCATCTCCCTTGTGTTGTGAAAACAACAGATACATCTTGAGAGAGCTCCTTTTGTAAACTATTCTTTCACCTCTCTTTATTACACTTGACTTTTTGCAGCGTGGGCCGTTGGTTTCTGTGTGTCAACGGCCCTGACGGGTTCACTTCCAGCCGGGCACACACAACTGTGCGGAGAGCGCACTTGTGGCTTCGTAAAAGCACGTACGCAGAGGTCTCCATTGTATCGCTTGCGTTACCATAGCTCCTAGGAGCCTTGAAGGAGGCCTGTTCTTCAGTGCAGTTGTGCTTAATACCCATAAATGCCTTGTAAAACTCTGAAAAACCGTGCGTGCGTCTAGCTGGGCACCTATATGAGCGTGTGTGCGCGCACATGTGTGTGCTCCGATACCTCTGTGGCCGTACAACCGTGCGAAGGCATCCACCTCTGGACTTACACCCACCTCTGGATTTACATCCACCTCTGGATTTACATCTGCCTCTGGATTTACCAGGCAGTTTTACGAAGCTGTTCCTCGGCAGCTGGACACGCCGGTAATTAGACAGCAAGGGCGAGGTTAAAAAACACAAGTCCTTTTTTTTCCCTGCAAACCAACGCTTTTTTTTTCCTCTCACAAGCTTTACTGGCAGCCGGTACCGCCGTTCCGTGGCAGGGCGAGGGCAGGAACGGCCGGGATGGGGCTGGCATCGCCCTGGTGCCCACCCCCAGCCCCACGCAGGAACGGGCGGCGAGGCTGGACGGGCGCGGAGAGGCGCGGAGCGGGC
>VZZY01013825.1:0-13095 GCA_013400335.1 Eurystomus gularis
TTAATGTGTTAGGATCTACCTTCATCTGAGCAGGCAACACACTGTACTGGGCATGGCTTTCTAAGAATGATCAGTTTCATAAAAGCAGAGGTAAACCAAGGCATACCAATAAAAAAGCCCTAGTGCTTTTATAGCAATAAATCTAAATCTACATTTTAAATCTAAAAATATCGGTATCCTTGAAACCTACAGGAGGAACTGACTGGTGGTGTTCAGTACTGAGATGAAAAGAGAATTTAAATCTTGCAGCCCANATCTTGCAGCCCATCAATCATACACTGTATCTCACTCCTAAAAAAAGAAATTAAAAAATGAATGATAGTGTATGTACCACTAAATATCACCTTAAGAGATACATTGAAAGCACTGGTACTTTTAAGGAAAACTTGCAAAGAATAAGTTCATCTCCAGCCATGTTAAAAGTAAAGTGCAATTGTGCACCAAATTATGCTGGTCAGAGTGAATGACTTTGGGACTGTAATGAGAACTTGAGTGACAGGCTGGACATGGTAGTCTGGGTTTCACCCTAAACCTGAGAGCCTTTCAAAATTCCTCCTCCTGCTCCTTTGGTACGAGGCTGTTTAATTCCTCCTGTTGATATGTTCAAAATCGTCACTTGCCTTGAAGGTAAATATAGCCTTGGGGGGCTTGCAATAAGATTAGGGGCAAACAGAAAGGTTAAATTGCTATCTTGTTGAGAAGTTTAAACTCATGCTTACAATTTGCAAGTTGCAACCCTCCCTCTAAGCCTTGTTGCAGGGACTTATAAAGAATCAATAATCCTAGAAAATGTGATTTAAATTCTGGAAGATTATAGGATAAAACTCATAAAGAAACTGAGAAGAATGAAGAATTACTGAAATTAATAGGTTACACCCCTGTGCACTATTCTTTGACATCCAAAGAGATAGAGGATTTCTGTTAATGAACTACAGACAAAGTTAAAGTAGAATAGTGGCACAGAACCACCTTAAGAATCAAGTAACGAATACCAGGGGAAAAAAATGTACAGGGCACATCTTCAGTTCCTAATCATGGCTAAGTAGTGGCTGTAGATTACTAGTTCTTAAAATACATATAACGTGATTTGTGATTCACTTACCAGTCACTGTATAATACCAGGGATGCTGTAGTTACCCAAGTCACCTCTTCTGCCACTAGACTGATCGTGCACAGCTAGACTGGACTTAAAAAGACAGAGCTGACCTCTACGGGAATATCTTCATTGTGAGACAGAATTTACACAGCATTTAAACTCACTGCCCCAAAAGATAAATGTTAAACTTGGCATACTCCTAATTAGTTTAAGAATTCACATCTATTCACTTCCACTTGGGTTTTTTTCTCTCTACTACACAGCTAACAAAGCAGGGAGTCAGATATACCAGTGTTCTTTCTACACTTGTTTCGTATATTTGTGCAGAAACATCACTGTACAATTTTTTAAAATATTTTTAATTATTATTGGATTAATCAATATATCCCTGTAATATATTAGTAGAGTTTAACTGAAGTTGGCAGAGGTTTTTTTGCTATAAATAATAAAACAGTGATTGAGCATTAATAGAGTGATTAAGCATTGTTTTCAAAAAGCACTAAGGTTATTCACACCACTAACTTTTTTTTTTTTTTTTTTATGTTACTCTCTGAATACTTTTCTACTTATCTTCTAAAGCCAAGGGAGAGAAAACTCCTCAAGAGGACAAATCAGAGTACCCAAGCTTGGGATTCTGCCCTGAGCCATTCATTTGGTGGAGGCTATTTTTCACCCCTGCCCATAGATTTAATTTCTTCTCTTTAAAATCAGTCTTTTCAAATGCACCACCCTAACATTGCTGCTTTAAAATTATGTAAACATGAGTAAAATGGAAGACATACTGCCAACTCAAGCCATAAAGCTCCCCTGCTACAAATTGTCTCCCATTTTATTATGGAAAAACTAAATTGCATCCTAACATTCTGTATAATGGAAAACATGAATGAGTGTACAGAAAATCAGTGCCATATATATCTGCTGCTGTGCTGTAAGATCATTCACCTACATACTAAAGCTAGTTTCTTTCTATACTGTGAGATGAAACAGGGTGGCTCCAGCACCAGTAGCTCTAGCTCAAATTCCACATCTGGAAAGGTTTAGTAATGTATATGTAAAAATTATCTTGATAGACAACACAATATAATCCCACTCAGACAGCATTACACTCCTAAGTAATGTTGCTGGCTCAATTCAATAATTCTAACACTATCACTAGATACAGATTTTCTACTGTTATATTTGCCAAGTCTCTTAGTTAAGCTTTTAGTCAAAGGCTGGAGGCATTAATCACATAGAAGGACACATGTAACATAGGAAATGCATCTTTCTTCAGATTAATTCCTCCTGCTGGTTTATGAATAGCTGATGTCCCACTATAACAGAGAAATGCAAGCAGCTGTAGCAATTAGACATGACAAGATTTTTTCCACATGCTGTTTTGTCTAATGAACTGTCAAAGAGTGCAGTTTCCCTGACTTTTAATTACTGCACCACCCACAGTTAGTACAAGTTTACCTACCTCTTCTGTCTGAGACTTAATTCATCTTCTCAAATGCATCCTTATTAAAAGTGATGGGTCCCAGTCCGGACTTTTGCTAAACAGTGTAATGTAACAAAAAGGCAACCTTATGGTAAGCAGTATCTTTTGGAGCAGACATTCTTTTTCACTCAGAAAGAACACTCATGTTCCTTCCTAATGGACCAAATTCTCTGCCTTTCTAAGTCAGTGAGAGTTTTCTCATCAAAATTAAGTACAGGCTTTATTTGAAAAATGTTAAACATTTCCCATAGAATGCCTTGGATAAATTAGTAGACTGAAAAGGAAAAAATCCTTGTATCTAAGATCCTGTACATAAGATCCCAAGGAAGTTCTCCTTAATCATTTTGTTATATATTATAAAGCTTAATTTTACTATTAAATGCAGGTATTTCATTGTGACTATGGCTGAATATGCATTAGGGTTGAAACATGGCAAGTGTCAGAAATATAATTTTTTAGGTAAAAATGCTATGCCACGAATCTGCCATACAAAACTGTTTGTATTATACTTTTTCAGAAATATTTTTCTTCTTACCTCTTCCTGTATTTGCTATTTTTAATAGGATTCTCATCAAGATGAAAACCTCAGAATGTTGTATTCTTTTTGCCATCTTTAAAAGTCTTACATGGTATGAAGAGTGTTTTAATAGTAATGTTAAAAACACATACAATAAAAAAATAAATTAATATTGAAACGAGACATCTGCACATGTAAGCTTTAAGTGTAAACCGTATATTTTTTGGTAACTACAGTGCTCCAATAAACATGAGACAAAAAAAAATTAATTCAAAAATAAAATCTTCATTCAGAACAAATGAGTTCTCTGCTGGTCTCCTTTTACATATACTTTAGTTCTAAGACTAAATCCAAAGCAGGGAAAGTGCAAACCTTGACACTTAAATGATCTGTAGACACTTTCTTACTGATAGCCACAGGTTAAGGGAAGCTTGGGGAATCCCTACCAAGCTCAGCTTCCCATACACAGGTGAGACCAGTTATTCTCCAGGATGGAGACAAACTAAAGTGCAATTCAAATTATAAATAGGAAGATTAAGAGAGCATGAGGTAATCTCTGCCGAAGTATTTCAAGCCTGTGGAATACCCTCTAAAAATTATAAAGACATACTTGCATCACTTCAGATTAAAATGCCAAATGATGATAGATATGAATATGTGTGTATTTTTGGATGAATGGAAGGCTTGCACAGAGGTGGTATGAACACTTGTGGTTGGTCATGGAGAGGAGGATGGTAAACAAAACCATGGTACAGGGAGTCAAGTGAAGCCCAGGAATTCACAGAGATAATTTAGTTTGCTGAAGGAAACCAGTCTTCAGCCTGAGGAGTTGTTCTTGCAGCTGCCTGAACCAGCCCCTTAAACCATATGAGTCAGTGAAAACATTAATCTGCTCTTTTAGGATTGTACCGAGTAACACTTGCTGAGGAGGTCTGGCATAGAGAAAGAAAAAAAAAATCAACCTCGTGGCAGGAAGGCTGAGTGAAAAGGTTTATCCTGTTCCAATATTTATGCCTAAAGATTATTAGAACTGGAAGAAAAATAAGATCATTTAAAAATCAGTGCTTAAAAATGCATAGTTTTTCATCTTCTGTGAGGTACAAATTTTATGTATATGATAAGATTTAGAAAAGAGATCACATCTGATATAAATTACCAGAGGTACTGCTATGCTACCTTATGTTCAAGGTGTAACTGCTTATTTCTGATAGATATGGAGCTTCCAATGTTCCAGCAAAACAAACAATAACATACCTCATTCTTGAAAAAGAAGTTTTTCTGTGTTGCCTTTGTGTCATTTGGAATCAGTGTGATTATCTACTGAGGAGGAAAATCTGATGTTAATATTATTTTTAAAGGGGCACTAATCCTATGACATCATATTTTATGAGTCAAGAGAGGTTTTAAACACTAATAAAACCCCCTTATTGTTCCTTATTTCAGTCTGGAAAAATATCCATTAAATTCTCAGTAAAATAAAAGACAGAAGGCTTGAGTGCCAAAATAGCTTTCTTGCTCAAGAGAGACACTAGTAAAAGATGTAATGGGATTAAAAGATCTAAAATTATGTGCAGTGGTTGAGTGATCTTGGGTCTTCATTATATATCATATAATGAAACATGGGAACATTTGTTATAAGTTATTAGTTATAACCCACACACAGTCTTGATCAGCAAAATTCTTTATAGCTGACAAAGAAAATTAATTCTGCAAACTATGTGGCAAACTGGGCTATCAGCTACAGTAAATCTAGGCTAATCCCTCTGTGGAAACTCTCAAGACTGCATGACTTTTTTAGTGTTCCTCTATAACCATATAGGTTCCGTACTGAGGTTTCATTGTGAACACAAAGAAAATTATGTTCTAAAAAATAATGGTAATTTATGAAGTTATTAATTCAGTTTTCACAGTGATATCCATATAAAGACAAAAATTCGTATTTCATTAATTGTGGTGGAAGAGGAAAGGATATAATTTACTTTTAGAAGGGGTTTTTTTTTGTACTAGTAGGAAATTCCTTACGATACTAAATTTCACACTTTTATATTCCAAAGAACTGAGTAAAATTTTGCCTTGCACTGCAAGTAAGAACATCTCAAAAAAAAAACAAACTTGCATATCTTAAGGCAGAAGGCATCTGCTATGTCTTTGCTCAATTTTTACCCCTCTAACTATGCAGTTCTTCCAGAAATTAAGGCTACGTCTTCACAATAAAACAAACAAAAAATGTAACAGTCTGGTTGGTTGGTTAACAGGAAAAGAAGACAAAAACAAACAAACAATCAGATCTATAGCTTTTCCAAGACATATTTAAACAGGACTAGGAATTATTTTACAAAGACAAAGTATGCTGTCTTTTATGTTGATGGAACCGTTTTACAGTTATTCTTTTTTCTTAATTCTCAGACAAACACTTTTTTTTCTTGAAAAACAAGAACCTTAGATTTATGCCAAAATGATCCTAAGACATGGCTTTTTTTTTTTTTACTGAATTCCATAATTTTCCACAATTTCGTGATTATATTTAAAAGGCAGAATGTACACTTTATGTGCAGCACTGTTGCTAGTAAAATACAAGCCCTGAAAATACATGTTGCTTGATAACTAACAAATCTTGTGAAGGACTTAGATGCTATGATTTATTTTACAGTCTTTTTATTTCCCATGGTTTTGGTGTTACCTACAAATCTCACAATTTTTCTCCCAGTATTAAATGAACTGCAGCAGGGCAGGCAAGAAGAGTAACAGAAAGGCTATATTTCTGTTTTAGAAAAATAAATCACTAACGTTGTATTAGAAATGACACCTTAGTAGTACGTTGGTTTATATTTTTTGTTATATCTCATTACTTACCTGTACCTCCTTATGGGCATTTACCACAATAAAAGCATAGTTTCCACACCTAGTATTTTTCATATTAATCATATTTTGCATACCTAATTAATGCTATACAGGTGAGGACTACTATACAAATAACATTACACATCCCTAACTGCTTATTACAAGAATGTAAAGCTGCTTTTCATAGCAAATACCACTAATTGCTTGTCTGCGTTTTCTCTCAAAAGTATCAGTACAAATCTGTGCTATTTTGTCATCAAAGAAAGCTGTTTAATGGATTTCACAGCAGAACAGCAAATGCCACATGGTATTAAAATGGATACTGCCTGGTCTGTTACATGAGTAAGTTAACTTCAATGCCTAATACTCCCATCTTTCTTTCTCTCTTTGAGACTTGAACTCGATTCCTGTCATTAACTCTTGTCAATGAGGTGAGAAGCCCATTAAGCACAGGTTTAGGGAACAACAGTAATCCTGAGATTTGACTACAGAGGAAGGGAGGGAGTAGACTTCCATCAAACTCATGTCCTCGGAAATGGGGAGCCCTCACCAAAGGTACATTTTCCTCTTCAAAAAAAGGAATGTGTTCACATATTTACAAACCTCAGAGAAGTCTCCAGTTAATGACACACTTGATAGATGGGAGAGTAGTAGCAGAGGAGATTCGTGTCAATCCCACTGAAAATGACCCACTTGCCCTTTTGAAAGCCCCCCACAGAGCTGCCCAGAGCAACCTGGTCCACAGCCTGGAGCAGGAGCTGCTCAGTGAAAAATAGCATAGCTGTGACTCATCAAACAAAGCAAGCTATAGATCACAAAACAAAAAAGTTTTGTCAAACCTGCTTCAATTCCCATATATATAAGGTTACTGTATGCTGGACATGAGTGAAGACAGATGCCATTAAGATAGTTTGGAGAAAAGAGACATCATCTGCATCTACAACAGATACATAGTTTTGAACCTTCATATGATCATGGCACAATCTGTGCTCCTCCTTTAGACTAGCATAACTTGTGTAAGAGCTTCTCCTAGTCATAATCTCCAATTGAAGCTGTTAGAAAGTGGTGCCACAAATGTATATTAGAATGATATGCTAATTCAAATAAAATACATTTTAAAAGTAGCTAAATAGTTTCAAAAACATTTTATTAGAAAATTGAATCAGCTTTTTAATTAACCAAGGCACTGACCCAGACTCTAGTGAAAGTAGCTCCAGCTCCCCTTGTCTCACTCCAGGAGATTTAAGTTGTCTAAGCACATAAATTTTAAGTGATGTTGCAGATCTTTGGTGTGTCAGACATTCATGTGGTAGGACTAGAAGACACCCTTACGTTTCTGTGGGTAGAGACCAGGACTAGAAGACATCCTTACTTTTTTGCCGGTAGAGACCAGGTAAGAGACCTGCAGTATCTGATATGGTTTAGGTACCTGTGGTAAGACTATCAAATCCCCACCTCCTTACTGGGAAGCCTGTGAGATACAATTTGCTGTGTTGTCATCTCAGATTGGATGGAGAAGCCAAGAGATTCTGATATTCAGTCCTTAGGGGAAAAAGGCAACAAACCCAACAGCTTTGGCCATCTACACAAATTGTGTAACTGCTTTTGACACTTAATATTCAATTCTTTCTAGACATGCATTTTCAAAGCCTTTTTGTGCACACAGTAATTGGTAGATTTATAATGTATTGTATACAGAGTGTACAAACTATACTATCGCATAGCTTAAAAGTATAGAATTTTGTTTCATGGATAAATCAGTATAAAAATAGCTTATTTTATAGAGATTTTAAAGATTAAGATTTCTGAAGGAGTTTAGGGGAAAGTTGTCTGTTCAGATAAAGCAGTGATTTCAGATTACCTTTGATCAAAAGAAGCAGCATTCTAAATCAGTTTTAAACAATCCTTAAGTGTGGGTTGTTCAAAGTTTAGAGTGGAAAGGAATCAGCACTGCAGTTAGAGGATGGGGACACAATGAGTTTTTCTCATATCAAGACCTTAGGTTTGGATTTCTGCCATTTCCCTCTCTAAGTGATGTTTTTCATGTGATTTCAGCCTTGCACACAAAGCAAAATAAAATAGTAATAATAAAAAACCAACAAAATCCTCTAGGAGTAGGTTCAAATCAGGAATTCTGTTTGACATAGAGTAAAATTGACTATTTACAATGGCATCTGCAGGTTAGTCAGGAATATCCGAGTTCCCTTTGTTCTAACTACATGAAGGAAACACTTCCCTGACTATGGGACACTTAAGAATATATTTGGCTGATGTTCTGCTCCTTGGGAACCAAGTATATTGCTCAATACCATGTGTGATGCCTAGTGGCTGAAAAAAACCTCATTCAGTTTCAAATGACTGAGAATGGATGGTTGTTATCCATGTATTTCTTCTAAACACTTTTAAATTATAACATTTGAAATTATGCTTTTATGTAAGGCAAAGGGAAGATGCAGATAAAATCTACAATAATCTTGTTCCTATACAGGTTCTCCTTAAAAGACTGCATGAAATAATAAACATATAGCTGAAATTGAATATATTTTTGTAATCTTTGTATGGAAAGCCAAGGTCACATTAAGGTGGAAAAAAGCCATAGAAATAGAGATGGAAACATTCTAGTAGTTTAAATTAACATTATAGCCAAGAACAGAAAGAGATTTAGGCTACTTCATCTACAGTGTCTATATTTCAATCTTATGTAATGTTTTTAATTCAGAAGTACCCTGGAGAAATTCTGTGGAAACATCAGAAGTAGGTAGAATTTCCATGGCCCTTTAGTAACAAAGGAAAGCCTTTGTCTTTCTGGTCTTTCTCTAGGTGATCATTCCTCAAATGTTTGGGGTGTCACGCAGCCCTTTAGGTTTACACTTGTGTCCATGGACACATGGTTCTAATTAATCTTAATGTATCCTTAGGAATTTTTTAACATTAGTCAGCAGTTTGTAGCAGTAGCACATACTGTTCATTAATAATAGATGTATTTCCATTTCCAAGCCACCTATTGAACAGCATATGTTCTTCTTAAAAGAGTAGGTTGGAAAAAAGTTACAGTAATTGCTCTGAAAATAAAAATGCTGCATATTGATGGTAATGAATTTGAGTAAAACGCAATTATTTACTGAAGTGGGGCCTCAATTCAGCAGTCAGTCCATTGCTAGAGGAAAAGAGGCATGTTGCTACAGAAGGGATGAGACATATTCTTGTTCATTAGAGCATCAATATTTCTCAGTTTAAAAGCAGATACAATCTATTGAACTTTTAGTTCATGGCCATGATCACTCTGATTGACTTTTAGCACTGAGTGAAACAATCAGAAGTCACCTGGAGGAAGCAGGCCCTATATCCAGTCATAGGCCTTGTTAGATGGTGTGAGCCAACTTTGGGAGGCTGAATGTCCTTCAAGACATGACAATCTCTCTCCTTTGTCACAGAGAATAATTTTAATTAGGATGGCTGCAACTGGATCAGCTAGTCTGCCATTCTAGACAGGTGCCTCTTTTGAGAGAGAATGATACAAGTCTCTGTTTAGACCCTGTAGCTGTTTGGCCCATGTGTTTTTCTTTAAGCAGCACAATTCTATTATCTGGTACGAATTAGGGAAGACCTTTTCCTACCTCTGTTCTGTTGTGTTTGTAAGAAAGATGACAGAGTTTCAGGGATATCCTGGGTTGAGTTAGAACAGAACTAATTCTATTCAGTGATTCTTCTTTTCAGCTATGTGCCTTCTAAGTAACTGCACATTCTGAAGTTAACGACGTATTTTCAGTGTCTGCTTCTAGTAGTGATAACATTAGATGTTACTACCAAGGCCTGGTATGCAGATCAAAGTCACGGATAAATATTGTGACCACATTGAGGGGTGTAGGAAGTAAAAGGTACCGTGGGGAGAAGCAGACCCTAAACTGACCAACACGGTATTTCATCCCATACATATCATATTCAGTATAAAGTTGAGGTATCACAAGAGTCAAGCTCTCTTCTTCAATGGCCAGCATCAGAGGAGGACTCTGTCTGTTCTGCCTTTGATCCCAATCCATGCATTCCTGAATCCAGTTTCAGAATCCATCTCCTGAATCCATTTCCTGTCTGCCACAGAATCTAGTTTGGGACTTCCCAGTGTCTGGTCCACAGTATCAGTGGTGACAGTAACATAATTGCCAGCAGGGGTGTTGGGTTCGATATTTATTTTGTATATGTTTTTAAATATTTCATTTTATTATTATTTTCATTAAAGCTGTTTTAGTTTTTAAATCCATAAGTCTCTTCTGCTTATTTCCTTTCTCTTCCCTTTGGGAAAGGAGAAGCATTAATAGATACCATCTGTCATTCATATAGTGGCCAGCCCAGCCCTAACCTTGACAAGGGACTATCTAGTTTTTTTTACCATGAATGAACTGGAATGAACTAGAAATAACTTGATGTGGTGTTTCACAGCTACACCACTATTCACAGAATCACAGGACCGCTATGGTTGGAAAAGACCTTTAAGATTATAAAGTCCAACCACTATCTGTCTCTACCAGGCCCACTGTTACACCATATCCTTGAGCACCCTATCTAGACAGCTTTTAAATACATCCAGGGATGACAATTCAACCATTTCCCTGGTCATTGTGTTCCAGTCTTTGACAACACTTTTGGTGTAGAAGTTTTTCCTAATGCCCAACCTAAACCTCCTCTGATGTAACTTGACGCCATTTCCTCTTGTCCTATCAATTGTGACTTGTGAGAAGGGGCAAACATCCACCTACTTTCAGGTAGTTGTAGAGAGCGATAAGGTCTCCCCTCAGCCTCCTTTTCTTCAGACTAAATAACTCTAAGTGCCTCAGCCATTCCTCATAAGACTTATTCTCGAGACCCTTCACCAGTTTCGTTGCTCTTCTCTGGACGCACTCCAGCACCTCAATGTCTTTCTTATACTGCAGTGCCTAAAATAATTCAATTTTGCTGCATTCAGTAGACTAGTATGCAAAGGACCTTCTGCTGATGTGCATTGATAATGATGTACAGGATCACTAAAGAGAGCCCTGTTAGCTGTTGGGGAGCCATGTCCCATGTGCTTTGGATCCCTGAGAGCTTCCAGCAGGGAGCTGCTCCATGAGGTGATGAGCCAGAATCCACAGTGACGCAACTAGCAGCAGGGCAGAGCCCTTACCAAAAAAGGCTCAGCTCTGAGGCACCTGAGCATGGCAATAAGGGCAGGGCTGATGACACTAACAGATTGCCCCAGCAGTCCAGTGACCTTCAGACAAATTCAGAGTAGTAAGTTAGGTCCAATGTCCATCCAAGAAGTCCATCCAACAAGTCAGGAACTGCAGAAGGCAGACATCAGTCTGGAGGCAGCAATAGCACAACCCAAACAGGGAATGGGGGCCTAGTGTGAGCTGTAATATGTCTCCTGAGCCACAGGCAAGGCAGTGGGGAAGGTCCCTGGTGAAGCCAGTTAGGTCATTGGGACCTTCTTACTGCAGTGAAAAGTATCAAACCTTACTGTCTCAAAGCCCTGCACCTCATGTTTTTTTAACTCAGGCGTTGTTCACAGTGCAATAAGAGATGCAGCAGGTATAGATCAGTTGGTCTGCAGTGTGGAGAGCCAAGGGCCATTATCATGATCTATTACAGGGGTCCTCAAACTACGGCCCGCAGGCTGGATACGACATTCTTTTTCCTGTTTTTTTTGTGCACTACTACAAATAAAATATGTGCAGTGTGCATAGGAATTCGTTCATTTTTTTCCAAACTATAGTCCAGCCCCCGACAGTGTCTAAGGGACAGTGAACTGGCCCCCTGTTTAAAAAGTTTGAGGACCCGTGATCTATTATGTCTACTACAGGAGCAGCTATGGACTCCATGGCTCTACTGTTCTTGGCACTGTGGAATAGAGCATTTCCAGACATGGGTCACAGCTCCATCTCATAAAGAAGGTAAGGAAACAAGCTCATGAAGGGGGAGAAAGATGGGTGAAATGTATAATTCTGTGCAAGGAACAGCACTCTCATATCAGGTCCAGTTTAAATGGTTAACGAGAGTTGCTCAGTGTTTCTTTGCTCCCTCCCTTGCCTGAAGTTCATAAAGCCAACTGTGGGAGCTCTGAGTAGTTGAAGATAATCCAATTAACTCATTTACCTTGACAAATTAAGTGGTTTCATTGTTTATAATGCATATGTTTATATATATGTGTTTATCTCTTATGTATTGGTGGTGCCTTTAAACAACTGCACTGGGTTGTTCCTTTTTCAGGTTGATTTTTTTTTGGTGGTGGTGGTTCTGTTGGGTTTTTTGTTTGTTTTCCCAACAGATTATCTTTCCTATTTCTGGTATAAGAAATCTTTTTGATCATACAACATAATAGCTCTTGCACAATAGTCTTTCTGTCCTTGAGTGCCAAGATCTAGTGAGGTTCTCATTACATGGTATTTCTAAGTTAGTCAGGAAGTGGGGGAGGGCAGTAATAATCAATTACCAGGACAACATAAATGTACAAAGTAAATGTTGTCTTCTAATCACTTATTATAAGAGCATAACTAACATCACCTACCTAATTTTTATGACTGACCCTTTCCTGTCTATTTACAATTTAATTAATTTGATATGACTATTTCAGAAGACTTCTGCATGTCTTACTGTTTTCTTATGACAAGTTCTGGGATCAATTAAATTAAAATGACTGAGTTTGTCTTGTTTTGTTTACTTTGTAATATTTAATTACGTTTATATAGGAATAATGTCTGTCTGTGCGAAAGGTATCTGCATGAAAGACATTGATACTTATCTATATTCTGTCCCTGTGAAGATATGATTTTTTAGTGGAAGCCTGCTATGAATTCTCAACTTTCAGTATGAGACAGATTGATATACATCTATGCTCAGAAAATTTTAGCCTGTTCAAGCATTGGCAGCCAAAGCCATTCTGAGATGAATTACTAGTGACACAGTTTTACTTTTTAGAGCACACAAAATGAGTTCTGAAATAAATAGGGAACAATGAAACCATTAAATTGTTAAGCTTTGTATATTATTACACATGGTTATAGGCCACATGCCTGGGAAATAATCAGAAATAACTGTTTGGTTGGGTTTTTTTGGTTTGTTGTTTTTTTTATTTTTTAATCCAAGAAATGTCAGTATGATTTATCTATATGCAAAGGCGGGGGGGGG
>VZZY01013825.1:13122-53886 GCA_013400335.1 Eurystomus gularis
GGGGGGGGGGTAAGGCAAGAGCAGACTAGGGACAAATTGTAGGTGCAGTTAGTTTGTCACATACATACAGAGCTGTAAATCTTCTTGGTAGCTTCACATGTAGGTATGAGATTTAAGTGTAAAAAGACATCATACTAATCATCCTTTGGCCTTAATTTGCGGACTTCCAGAGTTAACAGAGTGAGACAATGTAATTCTAGCTAAGGACAAATTCATCTCAGTCAGAGCTATAGCAGTAATATGCATCATAAATAAAGAACTGAAGTGCTGGGGCCTGAGTTGTGGGCCCCAAATTGGAGTTGGTCTATGAATGAGTCACAACCTAGCAGAATGTTTTGGTTTTCTTACTGGCTTCAAGTTCCAGAGGCAGGACCTGGTTCACCTGTGTCTTTGTGGCTCCACTCCTCACCCAGGTGGTCGTGGTTGGGGTGGTGGGTGAAGTCAGGGCTACTTTAACCAGAACCGATCAGTCAGAAGAGCTTCCTGTTGGGTGTGGCTTCTGCTGGAGCTGCTTGCATCTTGCTGAGCTCTCTCAGTGGTGTCCTTCCATGTGAAGGGCCACTGAGGGAGCCATCTCTGTCTGTTGTGTCCAGCAGGCGATGCTGGCACCACAGTGGGCAGTGAAGGAGCTGGGCCTACAGGAATTTATGGAAGGCTTGTTTGAGAGAAGACTTCCGATGGGATGTTGCTGAGTTCAGTGTTGGCCTGTGTGATCAGGCAACTGATGGCAGCATAAAATGATGATGGCTGAACCAGCACAACAAGAACATAAGAACGTATGAGATGTATTACTAAAATTAACTTTCATGTGATTTTTAAAGTTTTCAAGTGCTGTTGAATGAAAAAAATGTGTTCATATGAATGTTCAGGGATGATTCCTAACAATGATCGAAAGCATCATGTAGTGAACTGCCAAATCAATTTGCCAAATCAAAGTTGGCAAATACATTTCTTTTTTCTAGAGGCTAAAGTGCCTATTGCTAGCCAACGGTATTAGTTAAAGTACTGCTAGTAAAATACATTGCTAATTAATAGCACAGAGTGAAACTTCAGACCTTTAAAATTATGGCACAGCTCATTTTGACTTCAGTATGGTTAAGATTAATGAATACCTCTTCATGTAAGCAGAAATGAAATAAATAAATTCCCTGTTATGCTGCCACATCTTTGTTAAAATACAGTTGCACTAAGCAATAATTTATTATAAACTGCTCTGTATCATAGGAGGCTTCTGTGTTCAAAAATGGGCCAATTATTGAAGTTACTGACAGCAACTACTTTTATTTCTTCAAGTTTCTTCATCAATGAGTGTGGAAACTTATTTCACTTCTTAGTGGTCTGGCACTCAAACAAAACCTTTTCACAGTCCTTTAAATCCATTGTTTTCACTAGACAGAAGGTTCTGCTATAGCCTCAAAAAAAAGGGGGGGCAAAAAACATCACCCTTTCTCACTCTTTTTTTTTTTCCACTAACACAAATGTGATTGTATGTTGTGGCCACATATTTTGTAATTGACGTTCATATAGATTTAACAGGCAAGAGGGACTAGCTCATTGGTAAACCCTGTCTAATTTATACATAAATTTATTGATCTGAGAGGTCACCCAGAATATGAATTTAAAAATGCTGCAGCATTAATTTCTCTAAAATGCACGGAACCCCCCTGCCTTTGTACTTCGGTAGCCACCTGAGGCCACACAATAATGGTCATGGTGTGGTTAAGTCTCCTACTATTCCAGCCTTGCAGAGGCCATCTTGTGCTAAATGGCTAATACATATGTCTCACTGTGATCAATAAAACAGACAACAGGGAGCTGGAAGCCTGTAGAAGGTGCTTCATTAGGATAAACCACTCACATTCTCACCCAGTCCATAGGTAGCTCTGACAAAAGGTTAGAAGTACAATGATTTAGGTTCTCCTTCAGGATGTAAACTTATTACCTGTCTCAGGAGAGAAATGCAGTAAGAATATAATACTTCCTAGAACAGCACCAGGTCAGCCAGCATGGCCTTGAGTGTTATGGTGAAATCTTAACCTCAGTGAGTGCAAAAGGAATGCTTTCAATAATAAACTCAGATACTAGGTTCAGTAAAGGAGCTGATGGTGGTTTTTTCATCTCCAGGGAACTTTTCCCCTTGCACATAATCGCATACAGCAGATTGTACTATCAATTTGCAGCTCCCTTCTTCCCTCTAATACTAATCTCTGGTACTAGGAAAGGAGAAAAGATAAATATTGATATTCAGGAGGGTGGCTTGCCTCTTTCATACAACCCATCACTGTCCTTTCCAATATCTTTCATTATGTGATCTGACACCTGCCCAAAATTAGACCTGTCTACTCCCATGTGTCAGACAGGGCATGAACACAGAGACTTTTAAGAGAAGAAGAGAAAAGAACCCTGAGGAAAATGAAATATGAATGCTATAGACTTAGAAGAATCCATGCAGTCAGTCCATTAATTTCATGTCAAATTTCATCAGGGGAAAGATTAACCACCTCAGAAATCACAGCTGAAGAGTCTGAGCAACTATTACTTTCTTTAGCAAATCAAGGCGTGATGTTAGCCTTTGTATATGGGAAAGGACCATATATACTGCCCTCCCAGATCCAACTAATGACCCATCTAGTCCTGTATTGTCTCTCTCTTAGCTCTCAGTTATCCAGAGGTGGTTAATTTTTAAATAGAATGTCCATAAGATCTTTTTTCCCCTTCAAAACTCATCTATTTCTAGAAACAGAATTTTCCAAAATGGGTGAGGCAGAAGTGACATTACCATCACACCTCCCAGCAGCTCTGCATCAGCCTACTACAGAAATAACAAGATACAGTAGATGGTAAGGAAACATTTCTTGCTCATGGGACAGAAGGGCTTTCTAAATTTCCTTCTTGAAAAACAATGTGGGGGTAGCCAGCCCTTGCTGTATACTTTCTAATGCCTTGCTTGTCATTTTATTACTTGATGGACTCAGCTTCAAATCAATGGCACAGTATTTGCCCAAAGTCTTAAGAGGAAGGCAATGGACATGTGAGGTACAGACTTCACCAAGGTCTATGATATTGTAGTCCATTACTTACCCAGGTCAAAGAATAGCAAGAGATTAACTTTAACACCTCCTTAATTCTTGTTGTATTGGCTGAGAGATTATATAAACACAGCTTTTCTTTCTGATATCTTTGGAATTTTTTGAAGGTCAAAGTTCTGAAGAGAAAACATTTTCCATAATCATATATCTACAGGTATTTTCATATATACAGATACAAATCACACAATTAATATATCTGAAAAGTGAGATTTATCTTCTTTAATTTAGTATTCTAAAAGTTAGCTACCTCGTCTAAATTGACTAGGTAGTGCATAGCACCCAAAAGACAGGCATGCACCTGGTTTATTCAGTCACATCTCAGTTAGTTAGTTAATTAACACCATCTACTTCTATTACCGTTACCTCCTAGAAGTTTCAGCTTTTGAGGTACCCAAATGAGATGACTAGTTGCCTAGTTCTGAGGCAGCTAACATTTCAGTGTACACATGCCCATGTCACTTCACTAGGATGTAAGGGGCTCAGACAGGGATGTTCTGCAAATAGCTGTTTCCGCTGAGAGGGTCACCGCTTGCCAGCTGTTCCCCAGCTGTTGGACATACTCTCTTGCCATTTTGCCTATAATGCTCCTTTGCACAGTTAAGGTGAAACAAGCTAGATTGCTTGGATGAGCTATTTAAAATGTCTAATCTTATTTTGAGAGAAATATCTTAGGGATCCCCAGGGCTGGGGGAAATGAGCTAGTTTAATTGAGGCAGTTTAAAAAGTAAATGCTGAATAACTCAGCACATTTTGACTGAAAAGGGGTGCATAAGCAGCACAGCTAGGTGATCAGTCACTGTTATATTCCCATTTTATTTGCAAATGAGACAGAATAAAGAATGAGGTAACTTATTGCTGGTACTAAAACAACATTGGTAATGCAATTCACATCTGTGAACTCCTCATCTCCCTAGCCTTACAGAGATCAAACATTTATTGGAGCACTCAAGGGCAGAGTTGACACTCACAGCAGATCAGTGTTTCTTCTCTATTAAACAGCTCAAGAATTTGGTCTTTCTTTCATTACCTCCTTGCTGTAAAAACCCTGGTCTTTATAAACCTCATCAGAATTAAGGAAGTCTGGTATCATGGAGACTCCGCATCTCTCAGCTGAATTCTCTAGTGTTTTGTATGTTTCAGGTGCCAGTAAGGTATCCCCAACCCCTCCCCCACATATGGGCCATCAGGTCTCAGGTTAAATGCTTCTCTCCAGAGGTGGCACCAGTAAGGTGTCCCTTTCCTCCTCCAGAGACCTTTTCAAGGATGTGTCTCTTTGAGGCATCTGAGGCCATCACATCCTGTTGCCAATTTTTTCAAAGTTAGGTGTGGATACACTTACATTTGTAAACGCCCCCCAAATAACAATTATCTATTTTTTGTTCTTTTATGAATTTCCTGACACATCACCACAACACTAATGCCATTCAGTAAGAGTAAGAATTTAAGTGCTAAAAAAGTACATGATCCTTTGAACTAACCACAAGCATGATAAAACCCTCTGCCTTTGTAATGACTTCTATCTTATCGAACAAAAAAAAAAAAAAAAAAAAAAGCAGCATGTTCATCTTTAATCCAGGTTGTTTTTTTTTTTCAGAGGTTTGGGATTTTTTTTCATCTTACTGTGTGTAGCACTTCTTGCAAAAGATTAGTGTGTACTTTGCATTTATATATTCTATACAGATCAGCAACATTATCAGAAATATCTCAGGGGAAATACTGTAAAGTATGAAAGGACTGAAAGTATTATTTAGTTTTACATCAATACTAATTTAAACTATATATTTTTTAATAATGTTATATCATAAAAGTTCTTTGCTTCACAGAAATTAGGAAAAAGAAGACTGTGAGACATTCGTTATACACAAATGTTTAACTCCATCCTTTGCAGCAATATACAATATGTCTGCACTAGGTCTCACCTAGAAATGAATAGTGCTCCTTAAGTGACTAGACTTCCTAATTGATTATATATAAAACCTAGAAGAATAGGTTAAATTTGAAATTAGATGAGAGGCGCCTCAGCTACACAGTCCTGAAAAACAATCACTTTTGTACATAGGCAAAGGTTTAACAAAAAGTAATATCTGAGTTTTTATTTTACTCTGAAGTCATGTGAGCATTTCAGTATCAACTTTGAAACTGATTATAAACACTTAAAATTATTGCATGCTTTTATGTGTATGTGTGTTTGCTATGCATGCTAGTGAGTATAATGTACATGTGTATGCTGACAAAACCAGTAGTGAGCCTGGACACTGTAGCTCTGATCACTCATCCTGCTAGCTCTTAGGTCCTTTGCTGATTTGGGCTGCTCTGGTTAGCCCTCTCAAAGACAATTCCAGTTTATGGTTCCGAAAATCAGTCATTTTGGGGACTGATCCCAAAAGCCAATATGGAAAAAGCAAGAGACAGAAGCAGATTTTGACTCTCTATGAACCAGAAGGGTTTGCCCCTATATGCACTTAAGTCACACGGGACCTGCTGCAATACCACCCCTCAATTTCATGCGATGGGAATATCACTGCTACATATTCTTATATTGCATCAGAAACTTTGAACTAAAAAAAGAAGAAAACAACACACACACAAAAATAATCTGACCAGAGGGAAATCCCAGAAGGAAGCTCAGAATTAATTGTAAAGCAATTTAGCATGGAAGAGGCTAGCTGTCAGGAACACACACATAAGCTTGTCTGTACCTCTTGGCTTCTGAGCTAGGGATCTTTTCCTGGTGTTGATTTTTTTCTCAGTTTAGATGCAGGCATTGGAAGTGTGCCTGATAACACTAGTAAGGATGGAGATCTCCACAAACTCTACCCCAGTGCATAGGAAGCAAAGGTCTGTTGTGCGGAGGAGCCATGCCTTGGGGCCAAGCCTGGATATATTCTCTGCCTCCCTCTGCTTCAGTGGCTGCCAAAGCCTCCCTCAGCAACACATGCCCTAGGTTTCCTTCCAATGGGATGGTGATTAAAACCCAAGGGGAAGGCAAACCTTTCACCACTGTTCTTATATGATGAAACCAGATTATACCCCCCTGGAACTTTGCATTTGGTCATATTCCAATGAGCAGAGATTTCTCTCCAGACCTGGTAAGACAAAATCCTCTATTTCCCTCTGTTTTCTGTGCAATAAGGGAAGATCTCATTTACAGTGCCTCTGAGCAAAAGCTTCAGACCCATGGATTTGCAGATCTGTATTTATTCTTTTCAGGGTGCAAATATATTTAGCTATCAAATGTTCGTTTCTTTACTGGCAACAGAGGGAAAGTAGCTGGTACCAAACTGGGATAAATGAGAGTTCTTATTCCATTCATGCTCTGATTCTATTCTTTGGGAAAATTCCTATCTGTGCAATAGATCTCACAGTCTTTACATTAAGTTTGCTAAAAGTCTAAGGTTTGGGGCTTTTTTTTTAATGTTTAGGGTGGGGTTCTAAGTCTTGAAGCTTGCTCTAACCTATAATCACGTATTAAAATCAAGCTGCCAAATGTTTTCGTACAAGCTGTGGTAGGTTGGGAAATCTTTCTATGCACCATTTGTGGCCTCCAGCTGATAGATGCTATTAAACTGACATATTATGAAATTA
Organism: Eurystomus gularis; assembly: GCA_013400335.1. Taxonomy (NCBI): domain Eukaryota; kingdom Metazoa; phylum Chordata; class Aves; order Coraciiformes; family Coraciidae; genus Eurystomus; species Eurystomus gularis. The sequence goes on from VZZY01013825.1 coordinate 19,797, forward strand.
CAGTGTATAGATGTGACTTTTGATGCTGCGATACATGCTTTTCCTTTCTACCACAGGGCAGCCCACATGGATTTCTGTGCCTAGGTCATTAATGAGCTGTAGGGTCCTGACCTCACAGAAGGGTGTCAGACGTGAGCTGTGAACCTGGGGAGAACGTGCCTCAGAGTCCAGAGCTAGAAGCAATGCTAGCACAGTGCTCAGGCTCCAGAGATTTAGAGCATATGAAATCCCATAAAATGTAATGCTAGCACAACCGTCTGGAGATCATTCAGTTAGGGAGGGAGCTCTCCTGGAGCTGTGTGCCTGACATAAGCCAGGATCAAGCTGTGCATACTAATTTTGGTAGAATTTGGGTGTTGTGTTTTCGTTTGGTTTTTTTTTCAATTTATCATCTATTATTAACACACTGCCTGTAATATTCCTTTAATTACACTTAAGATACTGAAAAAACTGAAAGATCCTTTAGCAAAAGGAAGATTGAGAACAACCTGACAGAGGTATAAACAGCAGAGCAGAACATGAGCTAAGCTAAACCGTAGCATGGGTACAAGGAACTGAGAGGTAACGGAGAGAGAGCTTTTGCACAGAAATTATATGGTCAAAATGTTTGTCAATTTTCAGATGATGGTGAAGGATTTATGAAAGAGATTACAGGACCTAGGGAGCTGTAATGATTCAGGTTCCTAGTCATGTTTTCATATAAACTCACTGGGGACTTGAACTATCTAGTTATGTTTCTGCATAGCTAATTGTGATTTTGACTCCTTTGAAGAAAGAAAGCAGAGTAATATACTAATAATGTTGAGGTTCCTTTTCTAAGGACTTACAAACTATTCACTTCACTAGGAACAGTTCTCTATAGTGCATATCCCTCCCATTGCCTGGAACTATGAGACAAAACTGATTTATTTTTCTGAAAAAAGCTATTCATTTTTACTTTTTGGAATGTTCAAAAACTTTCAGTTATTCTATAAAGGGGCTGTAAAGTATGGCAAAACTCATAAATCTTTTCTTTTTCCTCCCCCCGCAAAAGAATAAAACAACCCAAAAATATCTGAAACACATGTGTTTCCACCAAGTCTAGTGAACTCACTGGAGGCTAGTAACAAAAGATTCTCGTGAGTGTTCCTGGCCCTGCTCCACAGTGTGCAGGCAGCAGGAGAGAGAGAGGCTGTGCTTTCATACACCCATGCAATGCTTGGGTAAAAGTGTGCAGGATAAAGTATTTGCTCTGTATAGGTGCTGGAGAGAGAAGGAGACCATACAAGCATAGCTAAACTGTGTATCCTTGAAAGTAAGCACCTCAATATGCAGCTGTAGCAGAGACTTCAGATATTCCACATGAATAGTGTCGGTGTTGTAAAATTTTCTAACACAAAATGCCGGAATCTGGTCCACTGCCAGGAGCTTAAGTGGATTCAAACTATCCTGCATCAAGAATACATTTTTGGGACAATTTTCATTCATATAATACTTGTGAACTGTAATGTCTTTTTACCTAAATATTCACAGGTTGCACATTATACCAGCAGAGTACTGGATAACTCTGCAGTATCTTTTTGGTCTTTAAGTCCTTTAACCCCTGCTTATCACCATATTTACAGAACACAATACTCATCTCTAAGCAGTATTTACTTATTTAAGACCAGCTGCTTCCTGACACAAAATGCTATTTAAACAAGTATTCCTAGCTCTCTGATAGCCCTACTATTTGCCCTTTCTGTAAATGTTTTTTTTCTCTCTGGTATGTGAGCACTTGGACTCTCACCTGCAGTTCAGATCAGCTCCCGGTACTTCGGAAGGCTACTGCTTTCCTATGAAGGGTGTGACTGTAAAAAAAAACCAACCCTCTAGCTTTTATTAGCAGTAGTGGTCTTATTCACACCCCTAATCAGCCCCGAAATTGATATTCTTCATCTGATCTGCATAGGTCATCTGGCAGGTCACTGCCTGCGTTACACTACACCAGTGTTTTTCCACTAACCCAGTTAACAAGGTTAACTAGAAACGTGACAGACAGAAGAGAGAAGCTGGACACATGGCACATATTATTTGGTTTAGAAACTGGTGGAGATTTCTCTGTGGCAAGAATGTACGACTAAATGATTTGTGACACAGTCAAAATAGTTTTAGTGTCTTGGGGTTTTTTCTGAATGTCAAAACACTTGAGAGACCAAATCATGCCCCTCTCTACCCTCTTGACACTAGCAAACTCATCTTGAAATAAACTGTTTGCCTGAAAGCAAAAGAAAAAAAAAAAAAAAGAGAAACAAATCTATTTCGCTTGCTGGCGAGACTTGAGAGAAGAGCGTTATAAATTTTACTGCCAATATGCCATCTGCCTCTGCTGCTCCTTTGAGCCTAGTTCTTCTAATTGTGTCTTTAACGGATGACAAAAACCCTACATTCCTCTTGGGCACCGTAAAATAATAACAATTAAAACATGAATAATAATAATTAATGAAGCACACATGGTGCAGCAAGTCTGCAGTCTGAATAGACTGCTTATTCTGCAGGAACTCTCTGCATGTTTTATCTTGAGAGATAGCTTTACAGGCACTCCACTGGATGCCTGAACCTGTGGCCACCAGTCTTGGGAGGACAGCTTTGCTTAGTAAGTGATACACTGTAGCAAACCCTATGTTCTGCATCACTTCATGCTTTTTAGTTTCTAGTGACAATAACCAATTTTACTGGGTGGGCCACCAACCAGCAGGACAATCAAGTTGTGTTTTAGACATAAAATATGTTGAAGGATAGCTATTCTTTTTTCTACCTGTTATGGTCAGCATCTCAAAAGCCAAAGTGAAAAATCAGTTTGTTGCCGTTCTTAGCTGTTTTCCAGTTAATTTTCGGCAGCTCTGCTAGTTTAAAGCAGCACGTTACTTCACATGCTTAGTAACGGAAGTAGCAGCCTTATACAACAGATCTGGGAAAAATATGCTGGGAAAAAATGGATGTTACTTTTCCCAGCTGTAACATGTGCTGAGGGAACCTGGCTTATGAACTCAAATGATCTCCAGGTGATCTTTGAGTCTTTAGGATAACTGGTACACCCTATAAATAATAAGCCTTAGACTACTTTAACATATACTAGCAGGCTGGTGCAACTCAGTTAGACTATGGGCTGTTGCTCAGAGTTCTGGACCCACTCCTCTAGTCCATCCAGCATGGCCTGTTTGAGCTGTGAGTGCAGCCAAGCATCAAGTTGTGTCCAGAGTTCAGGCCTGCAACAGCAGACCATGATGATTAAACTCCACCTTTGTCCTAATGCTAGGGCAGTTAGTCTGAAGTTTTTCTGAAGACTTTTCTGAACTTTTAGAAGCTTTTGTTTCTCAAGTTATATTTTTAGTTTGACCCTTTCAGAGTGTCCAGAAAGAATTTTGGGGGTTGAAGGTTAAAACTTGCATGCAAACTGCTAGAATTGTGAGTAAGAATACCTGCAACTTGTGATTAATGTCATGCAGTAACCAATATGTTCATAAATTAATTAACGTTTTCCGCTTTGGCCACAACTGCTCAGTGAAGATGTTGGCTGATATTCTTCTCCCTGTTGGAATGGTGGCTGTGCCCCAAAAGGCATTTTGACATTTTAGCACTGAACACTGCTTTCAGCAAAATTGTCCTCCCACAATATGGAATTTTCTTTTCTTTTTTTTTGTGTGAAATTTGAAGCATGATTGTGAAATGCTTAGTTTTCTGCAAAACTGAAAATACTGATTTTCCTAACTTTCTAGATCCCTCATTCCTATTCAGTCCTGAAGTAAGATTCACTGATGAAAAGAATTAAAATACATATGTGTATGTCTCTTCTGCCTAATTGTAATGTAATTGTATTTGTAATCATCTCTTCTGGCTCATTGAGATGCAAGCAGCCATGAGGTTAGAAACAACTATTTTTAAAATCCTATACTGATGGAGGAAATAAGATCAAATGCAACTCCAAAAGTGACTCCAGATTACTGACACACAGAATTTCCTCAGCTAGCATTAAAACACTGAACATCCAGGCTTCATGGTCAAATGCCTTTTCCTTGGTTGTTTGGTTTTGTTTTTTTTTTTAATTTTTCATGCTGACTGTAATCCAATAGCAGAGTGAAGACCAGACAGATTATAACTATCTGCTTTCTAAGACTACTCAGTAACTTTTGTCTGTTATCTGAAGCTGATGAATTTTAAGTAAGTTCAAAACAATGGAAAATGCATTTTGTGTAAGAAGAACTCACTTTTTTTGTATTTGTTAGAACTTATCAAATATGTGGCAAAAAAAAATGTAACAGAAAATTCCTTTTACTTGTTATGTTGTCTGACATCTTATAATCAGTGAAGTAGATTAATTAAGCGTCATGATTTTTATTGTAGATTCTTGATTCAATAATAAAGTGAAACTTGTATCATGAATAAAGATAAATGTAGAAACATATAATTTGCTTACAGACTTCTTCACATTGCGATTTTCCATTTAGCACATTCATAAAGCACTGAGAGCTACACACTAAAATGCATTTCATTTAGATCCAGGATTTACCATGCATTTCTAATCTTCCATAGTTCTAATCCTAATGATTTCCCCTGGCTATACAAAAATGAATTGGTCTGTATCTGCACTTCTCTTCATTATGCAAAGCAACTTTGCATTTACCAGAAATACTTAACAACCTTTTTTGTTAAAGGTTCATAACATAATAGCTACTTATTTAACCAACTTTTCTGAAGCCTTACTTGTATGGACATCTTAGCGTGAGCCATAAGCATGTTCGTACAGAATGTTGTAACAGAACATTTGTTTTCATGATACTTTTCTATTTGCAGTTTCCAACATCTCTATTTTATTTGGGGAAGAAAGCATATGCTTGCCTTCAGCCAATTTAACAACTAAATTTCCCATATGAGCCTATGTAGAAACAGTCTTAGAAAGGCTTTGGAGATCATGAATACACTACTAGCATGTATTAGAGCGGATAAAAGCTCACTTTGATGGAGTTACAGCAAAATACAGTACGTCTGACACATCAACATTAATCTTTCTCTCCTCAGATAAGTGAAGCGAAATTCACTTCACTCAGATAAATGGTTTAGCTGGAGATATTTCCGATCTCATCCAGGGCATGAGAGAAGTGGCTCCCATGTGGCAGCAGTAAAAAATAACTGTCTGATAAAAAGTAAAAGTAAAGAGCCCAAATAGCCTTCTCCGGTGGCTGGCCCACGCAGGTAATAACAATTTACAATAACAGGCCAGGTATCCGATAGACCAGTCAGGACAATCAATTTTATCATGTTCTCCAAGCTGGGTGTTGACTGGAGGAAACAAGTCTTACTGAAGCTAATCAGTTTGTAGAAACAAAAGGAAATATAGATCCTCATTTACCGAAGGAAGCCAAGAAAACATGGTAAAAGCATAGGGCCTATTAATTTTAAGGCAAGGCATGGAGTCACTGTAATAGGAAGAATAAGAGGCTTTCTCTAGTCTTGGGAATTAAAGACAGTCTGGAAGGAGGTGGTGAGAATATTACAGAAACAAAATGTGTCAGAAGCCATCTCTGGAACAGAACTGTAAAATCTTGGCCATACAGTTCAGCTAAATTAGGGGACTATCTCTGGAAGGATATTCTCTAAGGGTTGTAAGAGTGGAGCCCTCACCAGCAGCTATCACACACACCTTGTTCTACCCAGGCAGCACAAGGGTCAGAGGGATCCATTGTAGGGCTAAATCAATCTTGACCATTTAAAGACTAGTTCATTTAAAGTTATGCTGTTAAAAAAAAAAAAGCTATCAAAAGAAAGAAGTATTTAAATTTTGTTTGTTTCTGGCAGGGTTTTTTTTTTCCTTTAGTTTGTGGGTGCATTTCCCCAGGTGTACTACGTTAAACTTTTGTCTAATTGTGTTATATCTAGCAGAACAGTGACCTAACCTATGTGGTATAACAACGAAAATACCCTTGCATACTGCTGTAAAGTACTGTATCTTTCTTTGAGTCATTTACTGCAGACTGTATTCCTCCTGAAATGGATCTAATGTCTCAAGCTGATAAGAAACTATCTGAAGTTTCACCTTCATTCTTTTTCCAACTGTTTCATTAACCAAAGCAGAATGAATACACACATGGATTGCAGAAGTCCTCTAGGCTATTGGTCTGTTGTTTACATAATCTTATTTTTAAAGGTCAAAACATCCTGCAATGTAACAGAGGTGAATGCATGCGGGAAATGAAAAATCCTTAATATTTCCCAAAGGCTGGAAGTGGTGTACTTTTTTCATCCAGGAAGAAGAAATTTTGAAAGCTAGTGTCATGAGCAGATTTTACACTGAACCTTTAATGCCAGCCACACAAGGTACTATGGCATCTGCCTTGTTTGCTAGTCCCTCCTGGGTAAGAGCTGGCTGCAGAAGAATGGCTCTTGTCATTTCTAGTAACACTGAAGAAATCCCACTCTGCCCAGAGCCCACCACTCTGGCAGCATCCTCTGTTGGGATGTGACCTGTGGGCAGGCAACACTGCACAGCACAGCTTAGGTAGCCGCCCATGACAGGCTATCGCTCAATGGCCTGATGTTTCCCCAGCTGACTTTTACGAGAAAAGGAAAAGACTCAGCGGGAGAAAACAGACAAATGAGAGAATGAGAGGTCAAATATTTACAGCAGAGCTGTAAGACAAGAGCTCTGAAATCCCAGGGCAAATGGTAACAGGGTGGTAGGGAAAACAAAATATGGGGTAAAGTATAAACAGACAATAATTCACTTCAGATTGCCATGCAACACAGTATCAAATAACATAATTTACAATACTAATAATTTATGGGCACTACAAGTTACAGTTTCCATCACTTTAGACTTTTGCAACCAGTTACAGAAATAGGCTTTAAAATTTTCAGGAATCTAGATTCCAGATCACCACTCAAGCTCTTGCCAAGTATGCTATATAGGATTTAAAAAGGAAACAGATCACAGACTTATGAATGTTTTCTTTCAAAAGGAAAAAGTATTAATTAAAATTTGTAGTGTCTATAAACATTTCTAGGTAAGAAATTAAATTAATCTTTACTTTTAGTTCACATAAATTAACAGGTAGATCTATGAGGCATGAAAGCTGTATCCATCCTTTTTTTTCCAACACTGTACAAAACTTCAATCACATTTTAAAATGATTTAAAAAAGAATAAACCTACAAACTATCTGTCCCAGAAGAGGAAAGAAAAATATCTCGTAACTTCATATGTGAAAGCAAAAAGTCCTCTGCTGGTTTTCAATTCAGAGAAACAAAAGTAAATTAATATCCAACAAACTAAAGATTGGAGTCTGGGGGAAAAAAAAAAAGGTTTAAAACTTTTAGACCTCCAAAAATATAAAAGTATCTATAAAATAAAATAACTCTAACCTTTACAGTGATGATTTCATCTTCTGGTATATAATCTATACCTACACTTAGCAATCAAGCTTCATGATCATCATTGTGCAAAGGAAGATGTAGGAAAAAATACCTCCAGACTCAGAAAGCCTGTCACTAAATAGAACTCAGCTGAATGAGGCTCTCACTCTAATCCAGCCTGATGGGCACCAACTGAGGAATAACTTCTATTTTAAGATGTAGCTTGTCTGGAGAAAGGACTGGAATTCAGGTCCATGGCTTTACTGAAGAAACTGTTTTGCTCCAAATGAACCAGGGAAAACAAAACTAAACTATCACTGGAAATTAGAAAATAACTCTTTTTATTTACAAAGTGTTTGAGTCCTCCTCTAAAGCTCTTGGGCACTCCAGCAGGATGGAAAGATTTTGAATGGAAGTGGCTGGTGGGGCCTCCTCCCAGGCTAAGTGTGAATCTTCCTCAGACAAATGCTACCCAGGAAATTATCTTCTTCCCTCTTCTCTCTAGATGAAGAGTGTCAAGGTGATTTATGTCACCTCTATGAAAGTGAAGATAAACTTTCCTTACCACTGTAGGCTGAACTGTGTTGGACACACTGTGGAATGATTTTGACTCATCTGTATTCTGTCTTCATTCTTGAAGTTGAAAGGAAAAAAAAAAGTGCAATCATTAGCAGTTTTGCTTTGTTAGCAACACTTGCAGAAATTTAAACTGACCTCTTAGAAACAAAATGCTTTCCATAAAGGATAACAAGATGTTTTCTTTTTAACAGCTCAGTCAGGGCTTGAACGGTTTTAGGATGACTCTGATATTTCGGGTCATGAAAAAAAAAAACAAACCACCAAAAATGTAGTCTGATAATTGATTTCTTTGAAGGGTGGCATTTTCTCTAAATTTCATACTTTGGGAACAAATTCATATTTTGCAAGCAACTACGCAGTCGATTTAATTAAGTTAAAAATCCACCCAGCTCTCTTTTGGGAAAAATATGTTATGTAGTGCTGCTTTCTATATCATTTTTCAAATAGATAGTTTCCTAAAATGCAGCGGAAGATTATGAAAGAACCAAGACATGGCAAAATACGATCCAGATATGGATTATTTAAAAATAATTACAGGGAGCATTTGTAAGATTTCAAAGTTTTTGGCTAAAAATGCCTGCTACATACTAACAGCCTGCTGTTTCAGGTAAAACATTAAACACTCAACACTCACAGAGGAAAAATTTAAAGTTTGTTATTTAAAGAGATAAGTGTTGAAACACACACATGCACAAATTCCCCAGCCAAAACTAACAGCAGTTTGCCTCCTCCCAATTCCATCATCAACTTCTGCTTTTTATTGACTGAAATTATTGTTTTGTAGAACTCATTATTTTGTAAGTTAACTTTAAAGGCAATATTATTTTCTGTCTTTGCAGTACTGTGTCTTTGTCTGTACTAGCAATTTAAGAAAAGTAAGAGCTCATATTTGAGTCCTCTGACTTGATCACCTATTGATAGAAGAGTCCCAGCAGGCTCTTACATGAAAAAATATTACTTTCCCAAGCAACTTCTGTGCAAGGTTCAGGAATAAGCACATGCAAGGGACCATTCCCAGTAATTATTTGGTCTGCTACTGCTCTCTTCTGGAGGCCAACAGAGTTTAATTGTATGGATATCACAGAATCACAGAATCACAGAATCACAGAATCACAGAATTTATATGGTTGGAAAGGACCTCCAGGGTCATCAAGTCCAACCTTCTCCTAGCATCACTCTAACCGCTACACCACTACACCAAATCCTCTCTAACCACTACACCATATCCTCAAGCACTGCATCTATTCGTTCCTTAAACACCTCCAGGGATGGTGACTCCACCACCTCTCTGGGCAGTCTATTCCAGTGCCTAACTACCCTCTCAGTGAAGAATTTCTTCCTAATATCTAATCTGAACCTCCCCTGACGCAACTTGAGGCCATTTCCCCTCGTCCTATCATTACTAATTTGAGAGAAGAACCATATAGACCATATAGACCATATATAGACCATATAGACCATTTCATGCCAGCTGGCCTTGCTGCCACAGACTAGGTTTCAGTCTGTTTAGTTTATTGGTTAGACTAGCAAACTTGTTAGACTACATCGGTGAAAAGATTAATACTGCCATGTGAGTTGAAACTTTCCTGGCTGAAGATAAAAAAAGGGCACAAAAGAATGCCTTTCTTCAAAACTCACTTTCTTTTCAGTGTGGTGGTGACAGACTGAAACTTGTCAGATCCTTACAAAGTCTTGCTAAAATAAATGTGTCTCTGCTCTTTGCCTTAAGAAGAAAAATATTTGTAAAAAGCAAGAAAATCTGAAAAGCCATCAAAAAAAGGTGTGTGGTTCAAAGCAGTAACATTTTAATAAACTCTGTACTATTAAACCCAATTTGGAAGTCTTCCAAAAGCCAAAATATTCCCTTCACACCTGTTTACAGTGACAGATCCTAACCTACATCTGCAAGAAGCTCAGGAGAAAACTCACAGTACATGTTGGGGTAGATGACCTGAAAGCATGTTTATCCTCATCCCTGTGTCACACCAGAAGTGTCCCACAGTGCTCAGGAACTTGCTGGGAGCAGGGCAGCCTGTGTGGGTGTCTGACTTTCACCAGCCCCAGACTTTCAGCTATGGTCCAGACAGACGTACAGCTCTTAATCATAGAATTATACAATAGTTTGGGTTGGAAGGCCCCCCCTGAAGTAAGCAGGGACATCTTCAACTAGATCAAATTGCGCAGAGCCCCATCAAGCCTGACCTTGAATGTTCTACAGATGGGGCTTTGTAATTCCCTTCTTGGAAGAGGATTGAGGATAGCAGTACAAGTACACAAATTTCTACCACTTATACGCAGAAAGGGACCTTCTACATCTGGATAAATACCTATTTTATGCTGCTCAGCACTTTGATTTGATTTGAATAGTAAGTACTAGTAAGTAGCAAAGTAACAAAGCAAAGTATTGGCTGCTTCTGTAACCACTAAGTATCAACGGTATTAACTCCAATTATTCTAATACTTACGCTTGTTTATATACAAAGAGAGGAAACAATTTATTTTCTTAAGGAATCCTGCAAAAGTTAACAACAATTGTTGAGCTATGAATGAGACTGCTTTTCATCAAGAAAATTTTGCAGTCTAAAACTCTTCTACACTGTTTTCTCAAATTAATTATAAAGTCATTTAAGCAGTCAGCTATGTATTTGTTTACATACATATTTATATACATACACATACATCTATGTAGCTTCTGTCAAGGTTTGGGGATGGCCAAGCCACTAGACAAATGACAGATGCTCCCTGTTAACCCTTCTCCCTTCCCAAAGGGGAAGAGAAAGGGAGTAAGGGAGAGAAACTTATGGGTTTGAAAAGAAAACTAAAACAGCTTTAATGAAAATAATAAAAATAAAATTAAATATAAAAAAAAATATATAAAATCAATATTGAACTCAACACCCCTGATACCAATTATGTCACTAACACCAATGATGCTGTGGAGCAGGCACTGGGGAAGTACCAGGCTGGAGTCAGCAGCAGACAGGAACTGGATTCAGGAGCTAGATTCTGGAATGGAATTCTGGAACATACGGATTGGGATTGAAGGCAGAACAGACAGAGTCCTCCTCCTTGGATGCTGGCAATTGAAGAAGAGAGCCTGACCCTCGTGGTCCCTCAGCTTTATGCTGAATATGACATGGAATTGGAATACCTTGTTGGTCAGTTTAGGGTCACCTGTCCTGTCTGCTCTTCTCTGAAAGTACAACCTTTCACTTTCTGCACCCCCNTGGAATTCTGGAACATACGGATTGGGATTGAAGGCAGAACAGACAGAGTCCTCCTCCTTGGATGCTGGCAATTGAAGAAGAGAGCCTGACCCTCGTGGTCCCTCAGCTTTATGCTGAATATGACATGGAATTGGAATACCTTGTTGGTCAGTTTAGGGTCACCTGTCCTGTCTGCTCTTCTCTGAAAGTACAACCTTTCACTTTCTGCACCCCCAACATGGTACAAGATTTAAACATTAAGTGTTATCACTACTAGAAGCAGACACTGTCTAAGAAAATATGCTGTTAACTTCAGAAAGTGCTTAGAATTTCAGAAAGTTACTTAGAAGAAACTGAGCTGAGAAGTAAAATCACGGAATTAGTTTTGTTCTGATTCAAACCAGGATACTTCTCATGCACATACTTTTCCTGTACCATACATACACACACATAAATACACACTTATGATATACATATACAATGGAATACATATAAAATACATATATAATGCATAATCAGTGCATATATATACATATATAATGCTCAATTAGTGCATGATATATTTAAAATTATATATGCATATATATGCACTAATTGCCATGTGATCAGATGTCTAAGTACTGATACTGTTGCACAGATTCAAGGATACATACATATTCAGGGAAGTACTTACCTCTAAATGGATATTTCCCAGAAACAAGCTAATAGCAAGTGAAAAGATAAAAAATGCAGCTGCAGTCATGCAAGCTCATTTTGACATTATAAGCCAATTAATAAAGAGGAGGAATTGTATACTGCTTGTCCACAAAATTTATCAGCATCTTCATATCTTAGAAGACATAGTCTAGCTATACACTTCTAAGCCTATTTACATATTTCTTACTGTATAAATATTTGAGAGAAAAATTACAAATAAAAATATGCTGACTCTTATTATATATGTGTTACCTTTCTGAAGCTTACAGGTTGTGTGAATGACAGCAAAATTTGGCTTTAGAAAATAAAATAATTTAATTTCACAACAATGTACGTGAAGAAGTATGTTTTTCATTATGTTTCATTAGGTTGTAACATATTGCAGGTAATAATTTTGATATTTGTTTTAAACTGTTTTTTTTTAAAACTTTAATTTCACAGAACAGTAATTTCTTTAAACAGGTGATACAGAGACAGAGAAATGAAAAGTGTTAACTCTATAAACAAACTAAATAAGCCACAGTTAGGATTAAATTCCTCTCACACCCAAGGGATTATGAAATAACACATGGGAGACCTAAACTGAAAAAGTGTAAATAAATAATCTAATAATGTCTGGGTTAACTTGCTAACAACATTTACCATTCAAAAGAATAATATGCTATGCTTAAACTGGCTGATTAATGATTTACACTGTAACATTTTAAACCTGACTGATTGATCTACCAGCACTTTACAGCCTTTGTTGTGCTTTACTCCTCTGTTGGACTGTGGAAAAATGTAATTTAACAAGGTTTTTAGAAAGCCAGAAGGCAGCTCTGAAGAGTTTATTAAGGTTGGATTAAATATTTTCCTTCATATATATACAGGTTCATATAGATATGTATATATACATATATACAGACATAAATATTTATAAAAACTAGTCTGTAATCAGATGAAAGATGTTTAGCTCAGTTAATAAGCTATTATGCTAGTTCAGTGAGCTAAACCAAAACTCAAATGAGAAATATTTCAACTGATATTAGTACAATCTAGACCCATCATTCAGTCTTCATGGAAAGAGAAACAGAGGTGATTATTAATAATCTTTGTTGTTAACTAGCATGAAAAAATGGCTTCTATCGCAGTCTTTTCAGCAGCAGTTGACTCTAGAAGAATTTAACAATTCCTGAATCTTTTCCTGTCTATTTTCTTTTGAAGTGCACATCTTGAAATTTAAGATCTTCACTGTGACTCCGTATTTTAGCTTAAAGTCTAAGCTATGATTTTCATACTTTGAGACTATTCATATATTTTTAAATGTAGCTTTTACTCTTGTGTTCAGGAATCTTCTTTAGTGAAAGCTTGAAATGTCATCTTTTTTCTAAGGTAGTATTTTTTACTGTAACACTGGAAGTTGAGATAAAATTGGGACTTTAAACACTGCAGACTTTCAAAATCTTAATGAAAATTTTTGAAGAAGTTACTTAAGTTCTGGAATGAATCTTGCAGAAGGAATATGATGTGACAGGCAGCCATACAATTTTGTTTCATATGTACTTATCCTAGAATGAATGAAGAACATTTATTAGAAAGTCCAAGTCAAATATAACAAAAGCCATGATAAAAACTAGGATTTTTATTTATTTTTCCCAATTATTCCTTATATTCCAATTTTTCCTTGAATATTTATGGCATCACTGACATTTTTATAGCATTGCATATTTGTGTGTAATAAAAAAGTCTATCATATTATACATATATAATATATAGCACATTTTATTAAATTTAAAGTTCATATTAATTGTATGCTATACCTTACCTTTAGAGCATAGCATAAATATGCATGTATACTGATTATATATATCAGAAACTAAGAGCAGATCCATGCTTTCTGTACCATTTTTTATCGTTATTGGATATATTTTATGTCTATATACATAATAAAAATACTATTTTTCATATGTCTGGGTGCTTTCAAAACATTTGAGAAAAACTGTGTATAACCTTTCCATGTAAAAATATTTTTTTCTTCAGATAATATGCACAAATGTACAGACTTGAGGAAGAAAGAAAAAAAACACCACCACAAAACACCACCACCCTGAAGATGAGCTTTAGAAAGAGAAAAAAACCCAACCAACCAAAAGAAATGCCAGAACAACAACTTGGTATCTATTTTTTTAAAAAATGCTGAAAATAGCTTTCTGATAGTCCTGAGTCCCAGTATTCAAACCCTGAAAATGTCCATCCCTGAAAAGTATGGTTATGAGAACTGGGCTGATACTACTATATTTGCGTCTCAAGATATTGAAGAAAAGATACTTAGTGCAGAACTGATGGAAGGTGTTCTTTGGTTTGGTGTGTGGACAGCCACAAGCAAGAAGTTTCAGCAAAGTGCTGATCAAGGAACCAGTGAAGTACAAAAAAACACCTTTCTATAACATATCCATACATTACGTTTTATCCCTATTGTTTTATTTATAGTAAGTGTTCGAAGATCATGGAGGGATCTATAAGTTACACAGCTAAGTATATCAAACACTTATTTTGTTGCACAGTAGAATATGTTTGAAATCTTTGAGGTTCCTAGCTCCACTGTAAATCTAGCTCCTCTTTTGGATCATGTTTCTTATGACCAGCATCCGGACACTCCTTCAGAATAACAAGGCCATAGCTACACTTTGTACAATTTAGGAATTGGTCAGAGCTTGATCTTGGCTGAATAAAAAGCCAAAATAAGCAAAGTGCCAAAGCAGTGGCTGAAGGAGACTGATTAGGGCTTGTGGTTCTTGATACATATTTTATAGTATGTATATTAACACCTTATTCTCTTGAGTATGAGTTACTATAATCCTGCTATCAGATCAATCAAGAAATGTGTGTGGTTAAGATGATTGTAAAATAATCAATGTAAGACATAATCATTAAGAAGGACTGAAATGGAGGCTATGGTCAGATGTTGCAATAACCCAGATTTACTGGACCACATTAAAATTGCTGAGGCTACATGGGAAAAGTAGCCAACTGGGTCAAATTTGTTTAAGAGAATGTGTGATAATAACTTTGAATAGACAGATTTTCTTGTATTAGCATGCTTAGCATGATAGCACATTCTGTAGCCAGTATATATCTTTCTCCTGTCTCTTGCTCGTTCCTCTTCCATTTTCTAAGCCCAGAACCTGCAAGCAGATGCTGACCCACTCAGTGTCCCTCTGTGCCAGAATGACTTCTCAGGATCAGACCTTTCTCTACCCAGCTCTACATTCTCTGAGCCAGAACCACTACTCAGAATGATCTTTTCATCCTGGTACTCAATCAAACCACTCATATGACTTTACAAAGACACTTCTGAAATAAGTCCTCCTATTTTTATTCCAGACTGTCTGTCCCTTGGCCATCCTGACACCAAAGAGCTTTATTGACTCCCACCAAATGGCAACCAGAATTACACCTAAAATGTGAGCTGATCCTGACAGTTAGGATGCTAACTCTGCAATTTCTGTTTGCTGTGTTCCCCACTAGACCCATAGAAGCAGTGGATCTATTAGAAAGAGAGGGAGGCAGTCCAGTAATCATATGCTAAAGAGAACAATAGAATACATGCTGGAGAGACTATAGTCTCTTCTATTTTCTTGATGAAGTTCCAGCCATCATGCGCAAAGCCAGACTGCTAACATGTACTATAGACAATAGCTAAGCTAGAGATAGCAAACTAGAGGAGGTTTGTTATAGAATGGGTGACTGCAATGCAAAAGCACAGTCTTGGAAGGGGAAATGTGAACAAATGCCCAATTTAATACGGTAAAATTTGCCATCGTGTGGGAAGTAGTCTGCATAAGCACAATCTTCACTACAGAAGGAGCAGGAGCTGCTGCAAGCAATGCTGATGCTCACAGCTGATTCTAGCAAGTGCAACATTTGTAATTAGTTATGGTCTGCAAAGTTGAGCTGTGCCCAACGTTTTCTTTTGCTTTTTATTTCAAATTTTCAATAAAGTTTTGCTCTTTTTCATTTGACAAACATCTTTACCTCAATATTTCTAAAGGAACACATCTGTTAGCAGGGCTGGGAAAATTAAAGACTGTGAGATATCAGAAAAGGAGTCTGGAAATTCAGGAAAGGTTGGAGGTAGACAGCAAAAAGTGATGATAGGAAGAGGAGATAGAGCCTATGAGGGATTGTTAATTTCAAATTAATAAGCACATGTGTTCACAATGGTCAACCAGGCTTTTTGCACAAAATTTTCACCACAGCATCAAACGTGAGTTTACTTTCCTGGATGACATGGGAGGAATGATAAAATAATGTATCACACATGCAAAATGCAAATGTTCTTTTCATTTGTCTTTTTCTCATTCCCAAAATTCAACTACATGCTCTTCCATGGTCTAGCAAATACTGTGGAGGTCACACTAGAAATTATGCCATTTACAGACTCTGCTGAGATTTATGCTATATAAGCACCTCTTTCATTTCAGAAACTGGCAGTGGAGAAATGTGCAGACTTTCTTTAACTTTCCTCCATATGAAAGACCTTGGACAGTAAGAGACAGTAGAGAGGTAAGAATAACGTTAAGAAGGCAGGACTAGCCATATCACTGTAGCAACACATCAGTGAGACCTGACGGAAAGTGAAGGTCATTTTATTTTATAAAAACACTGAAAGAAAATTGATTTCATGCACTCAGTTACACTGTCATACTCACATTCTCACAAGCACCAGGAAGATGTCTGCCCATGCTGCAGACACCAAGACCTTTGACTCCAGTCTGTCCAGGTGTCCTTGTGACTGCAGGGAGCACAAGGGATGCCAGCTATTGAGTTCTCCTGATGTTTTCTGGTCTTGCTTAGGTATGCAACCCCATGCTGGTTTTAGGTCTGCCTTTTGCACCCTTGTATGGGCTGATGGTGACTGTGTTTTTTTCTATCTCCATCTGTCCCAGTCAGGGTGTCATTAGGATTTACCCACTGCCCTTCGTCCCCTACGCCATTCTCGCTCTTCCTTCCATTACCTTTTAATGGCTTGAATCTGTTTAGTATTGGCTTATGACACTATTTGTTTTAGGCTTTTCTCTTTTCTTAGGCTGTTATTTTCAGAACTAGGTGTCCTGAGGAGCAGTACACCCATGTGCCATAGCCTTGGCTATGGCAATAGAAGGCTATGGCAATAGAAATATAAATACTTCTATTTATGATGCCACTGGGACCTGTCCTGCTTACAGTCCTTTTCCTGCCTTTTTTTCCTTCTGGTGCTTCCCTAGCCAGATATTTAGCTTCTTTCCTCATTCAGACTAGCCTTAAGGTTTCTAAGATAATTTTATACATTAACTTGTATTGTTTTGAGAACCCTTTTGTACTTTTTGGATATATCCACAGACAAAAAGGTAGTGTAGAAAACAGATACTGACTCAAGCTCTAGAAGTTTTTTTAGTTACTAGGAGAATACTTGCTACAGTTACTTGCAGATCAGTATTGGCTATTTCACTTTGCTTTTTCAACTATTAAAATGGTTGAAACACTGAGTGAAGCTGAATTAAATCTGATTACTTTTTTAGCCTGTCCTGAGTAATTTGCTTCTCTTGTAGCAGTTAATAATAAAGGAACTATAGCCTAAAATTATCTCAGGTATGTGATCCCCACCCTTTTGGTACACTAGTAATTACTCCATAAATTACTCCTAAACCCAATTCTGTGTGGAATCACATGGATTCTTCATGGAATCTCAAAAAATTGAGAACTGGAAACATCATATTGCTGAATTGCCTATGTCAAATTTTGTTCAAAGTTTCTCTTCATGCAAAATCTTCTATGAGAAGTAGTTAAAGGGAGCTTTTTAATTTCAACACGGAACTAACCTTTACTACAATTTCATAACTTACTAAATTGGCAGTGAAAAGTCTACCAACTTAGCAAGCAGTAGCTATAGAGTTGTATGGTTTGTGTTTCACTGACAGAGTTGTACATGAAGTATAATTTATATATGTTGTTAAAAAATCTATGTAAAGAGCCAGAGGTTATCTGGCAAAGCTTCTGATGAGCTTGGTTTATGTTAAGAGCTGCCAGACTAGCAACCATTAAATGCAAAAATGGATGTGCTACAGCCTTAGGACTTAAAAACCAATGCTTTTCTTCCAAATGTCCCTATAATCTTCTTCTTACTTTCTTTGGTATTGATCATCAATCTTCATACTTCATATCAAAATTAATCTGTAGTCCACATACTTCTGATTAAACCACTTATATTTTGATCTCTCCCTTACCTACTTCTCTCCTATCCATCTTGTTTTAGACCTGGCTTCCTCGCAGTCCTTTTTTACAGAAAGCTCCATTAGAAATCTAATACAGACACTGATGGTGAAGGCTGGGAGTACAGCTTTAAAGTCTAAACACTTCATAAGCCTTTGAAGCTTTATTAGGCCTGAGACACAAAATCTGATCACTTTCACAGTTTTCCCACTTGGAAGCCACTGACTGTTAACACATCATTGAAACACTTAAGAACTTGTGTTTTACTGGTTTAAACACTTTTCAACATACTAGTAGTGAGAGTATGATTATAGTTTAAAGGAGCTCAACTATTTTTTACCGAATATTTTTGTGTCCATTTGATGAGTTCTTCCTGCAATAACAATTTGGAGCAATGTCATCTGATGTTTTTCAGTATTTAAATGACAGGCTAGAAAAAGTATTTAAGTAACAAAAGGTTGATTTGGGGTTCCCTCAGAGCATAACAGACATGTATTTAAAATGGAATGTCTCAGCCATGTAATAGCCACCTGTTAGTCATATATTACGATGGCTGACAGATATAAAATATTTATGAAAATGGTCTATTAAAGCTTCTCGAACAACTTTATTCTCCTCAACATTGAAAGAACTGTGATTTAAACAAGGAAAATAAGTTTAATATTAAAGAAAACATAACAAGAAAGGGAAATTAAAGGATAACCACAAAAATATACAGTAGCTGAAATTTTCAACCACTTTCACCTCCATTGTTATAGCCTAAGAATCAAAATAGAACATCTTCACTGGTGTCTTTCATTGTAATTGGACTGGTGCTGGTGGATTTATACCCATTCGCTTTAGGCTCTGGATCCCTACTGTATAGCTTTCCTTACGCCATTTGTCTCCTTCATCATGCCCTGCTCCACCAAAAACTTCCTCTTACATATTCCTATTCACAATGAAAAGCAGTGGAAAACTTTCAATGTACATGAGGGACCGATTTCCTCAGACATCAACATCTGAATTTTTTTGCTCTTCAGAGGAATTGAAGATAGGATCAAGCCAGTGGGGATATATCCCGTTCACATTTTGGAATCGTCTTTGAAGCATCTGTGTTTTCCATCCTCTTCATTTTCCTGAAATGATTGAACCTCATTCTTTGTGGACACTGACAACCTGATACTGCCTATCATGAACACAATGAACATTCAAGATGAGAAACTAGATGAAAGACTCTATATGATATACTGCAGTGGTAGGAAAACAACCAACACTAATGAAAGAAAAATTAATGTACAATATGAATATTTCCAACAATGCTTTTTTAAGATTCAGAGCTTCAGTATTCTTTTTGCTAATGGCAAGTAATACACTATAAAAGTACCAGTATTTTCAAATAGTTGGTGTTTTTCATTACTGGACTTTCTCTCTGAAACAAGTGTGTTTCACAAACAATCACACACGTGTTTTCCCACACTGACAAGATAGTTGTAACTGATGATGCAATATTGCAGGATAGCACTGAAGAATATCGTTAATTCTCTTGCTTAATCCAACATGCAGAACTTTTGTCTTGCAAACATAAATCAAACATCATCTGTCAAAACAAGACAATGTGTGAAAACATATCTGTTGATGACCTCATTGCTCTCTACAACTACCTAAAAGGAGGTTGTAGTGAGGCTGGTGTTGTTCTCTTCTCCCAAATTACTAATGATAGAACGAGAGGAAATGGCCTCAAGTTGCATCAGGGGAGGTTTAGATTAGATATTAGGAAGAAATTCTTTACTGTGAGAGTGCTTGGGTACTGGAATAGACTGCCCAGGGTTGGTGGTGGAGTCACCATCCCTGGAGGTGTTTAAAAAACGAGGAGATGTAGCACTTGAGGCTATGGTCTAGTGGCTAGAGATATGTTAGGATTAAGGTTGGAGTTGATGATCCTCGTGGTCCTTTCCAACCATAATGATTCTATGATTCTATGATAAAAGCATTAGGATGAGAAAGCACATGGGCCATAAAGGGAAGCTTAAATTTATACATTCTATAATGAGAAGATTAAAGAAACATAGAAATTGTTAACACCTAAAGCCTTTTCTACAGCTGAGATTGGAGAAACAGTAAGGCTCAAGTCTACATATCAAGGTCAATAACCCAAAATAAGTCCTTTTTTACCTTACTGGTTTCAGTGCATGAATATTGTGGTCTACAATTTATGGTGCAGGAGTGAAAATAAGCAATGAAATGGAGATGACTAAAAGAACTTTTGAAAGTTTGCAGATAGCATAAATACTTGGTGAAAAGTACAGATCTTAAAATGGCTCCACCACAGTGGAAATGGTATACTTCTCAGATTTTGTGTAAAAAGTTTTTTATTTTTTTAAAACTCTTAGATTTAAACATTCCTATGACAGTAACATATCTACACAAAAGTTTATGGAAAGCATAGCATGGCTCATTCCCTGTGTCATAATATTAACTAAAATGGGTGGAAAATTGGAAAGCAAATAAATTATTTTCTTCTTTAATGCTTTATTCATGGTAGTATGCTACTGAGTCTTAACTCTTCCAAATTGCTAGCTAATCTCTTCTCATTCTTGGGAGATAAGCAGGGATATTCAATGTTGCTTAAGAAAACACTAAACTTTTAGAATATGGATTGCCTGAAGTTCATTTTATATAATCAACATGTTAAATATTACAGAATTAATCGTATCATTATCATATCATTCTGTTTTGAAATGCAAGTCAATATTCCATATTGAACACATTGTACTGCTCAACAGTACTCAGAGAAATCTTTTAGGCCAAACTTTGTGTGAGGATAACAGCCTATCAAGTTCCCATGGATACTCATAATGCATGAAGGCCCAAAGGTCAACAGGTCATGAGAAAAAAGACTTACCAAGGTGAAGAGTACAGCTACTGCAACTGTGAGCAAGTTCCCAAGAACAGCCGTGGTGCATGAGTGGTTGGAGGTCATGAGGGCATGAGAATCTGGGAGGTTCCTACACAGTGAAGTCCACCCCTAGAGTCCACCAACTCCACTCTAACTAAGGCTCATATAACCACACATTACAACTCGATTAGCTCTTCAGCAACTGTAGGATATCAACAAAGACTCGACATACCACTGGTGCCTAGAAATGCCATGTCCTGAAAAACAGAAGATCTAATATATGGCTATGATGCAAACACACTTCTCTAAATGGACAACATAATTTTCACAATGTATAGAAGACATTTTTCAGAACAAACAAATAAAAGTAATAGAAGTTTTAGGATGCATAAGCCCTGAAGTCATCACAGAATAACCCAAGCATTTCTTATTTTTGCAAGAAAAAATAAACATCCAAAATTCTCTTGTAAACTGGCCTCCTTTTTTTTCCATAATAATTTGCTTCGTCTTTCAGTCACATAGCAAGTATATTTGAAATACCTGAAAATATTACCAGATATTAAAGATTAATTTCAAAATTCAGAAAAGAACTCATGTTAGAGAGCGGAAGTTGCTGCAATACATATATATGCATTCATATACGTATTCTTAGTTTCAGGACAAAAAAATATCACATAGTATTTCACAGGAACCTTTAACTAAAAAATAGTCAATATAGTTATACAAGTAAATAAGCAGGCAAAAAACTATTTCTAAGAATATGTCAGGGTGAAGGTTCTGTGAGAAGTACAGGCGTACAACTAACTTGTATGTCATATAAAATGGAAAAATTAGAAATATAAGAATTTAATTTGATGGCAAGAGCTTTGGGGGGATTATGAAAATGGTATCAAGGAAGAAAGTATTCCTTTTACTAAAGAGACTGCAACAGAGGCCCTTTGTGTGTCTAAATAGAGGTCATGTGGATGGAGTCTGTTTATCTATTAAAAAGAGAAAACACCACAGCATTACTTAAATTTTTTATTTGGCTCTGGTATGATGATGAGTAGTGGTCAGAAAAAAGTAAGGAACATATGTATTTCCCCAGTGGGATATTCTTAAACAAAACACAATGAAACAACATTTTTGCTTACACT
The DNA here is from genome assembly GCA_013400335.1 of Eurystomus gularis. Lineage (NCBI taxonomy): Eukaryota > Metazoa > Chordata > Aves > Coraciiformes > Coraciidae > Eurystomus > Eurystomus gularis. The sequence continues at coordinate 41,890 of VZZY01013825.1, forward strand.
TCCCGAAGACTTTTTGTAAAACAGAAAAAAGATACAATTGTAACTTTTAAAATTTTTTTAAACTGAAATTGAGTTGCCTGATTATTCCAAGAATTTTGAAAATATTTTTTGAAAGCATAAAAAGTACTTAAAAAGTACTTAAAAAGTACTTAAAAGGATGAAAATTAAAAACAGTACAAAGGGAATACATAACAGCGCAAGAGGTCTTTCATTATTTGATCTTCGGATCTAAATTATTCATATTTTATTATAGTAAGCATTTTTATTAATACAGCTACTAAAACTCTTTACATAAAAAATATGGGGAAAAATATAGAGGGGTTTAAGGTGAAAAAATCTTCTCCCATGTATTTAATAGTTCAAATCATATACTTTTCCCTACAATAAAGCCATTTTAAAAAATTGGATCAGTTAAAATATACACCTACTTTTCTTGTCTCTCACAGTTTTTGGATGTCTGTCACATAGCAAAAAAATTAATGTGGACTTCTGATTTCAGGACTGTAGTCCAATCAATTTTACAAATCAGAAGTGAACTGTTCCTACTACAATTATTGAACACTAAGAATCTTGTTTGAGAAAACATTGTAGGACTGAATTAGGCTTGGCAGAAGAAAGAAGAGGTCAGGAATGAATTATGACAATTAAAGAGTAAAACTTAAGATTGAAAAACCAACTGAAAAAATGAGTTTTCATTAACTAAATACTGAATATCCAAACCTTAATCTCCACTTCTTATTAAGAAATACATCAAAATCACTATCTTTCTAAGAGTCCAATACAGAAGACTGGCTGAAGTCGGCAATGACACTTATATGCCAGGGCATGCCACAGATTTTTCTGGATCACAAGACCTGGTTCTCAGATCAAATGTACATTACAGCATGCTGCATGGATGCCTTGTTTTCCTTTCTAAGAAAGCTAGAGCGTGTGGTAATGAGAGCCTACTGCTTATGTAGGTTTTATTCAGCTAGTCAGAACATAGCTGGATTGCATTTAGGGATGGAGACAGTTGGAGCTGGGAAACTGGCAATACTCCTGGATCCTGCAATACACATTTATCTTCTCATACTATCAATACAGTTACAGTTAATAAGCTTGGTTCACTGTATTTTGACTGTAATGCTGGATTATGGTCCACCACCACGCCAAAGCCAAAAAATAAATGGCATGTAGTAAGTTTCTGCCACTTAGACTGTGTTGCACTCTGCTTTGGTTCCTTGCCGAGAATCCTAGATCTCTCAGTTGAGCTTCAATGCTCTTGACAGTTGCATTTCTGGTTTTGGTGATAACCTTCTCAACAATTACATTTATCAGAATCAACTATAATTTCCTTAAAGACTCAAACTCTTGGCTTTTTGGGCACATTATCCAGTTATCTTATAACTAAAAAAAGAATTAACTTTCCATTGAGGAACAAATCATCCCATTCTTTCTTGTCAGAAACTGCAGCAGAAAATGTGTCATACAAAATTACAAGTAAAGCTTTTGCTTCTAGGAATGAAAATCTTAATCTGCCCAATAATTCATAATTTTGTTATTAATGTTGAACATTCAAATTACATATTTTTTCCCACCTTTTCTCAGGTATCAAAGCTCTATGGCTAGCAAAACAATCTTGGCTGGGGTCATTCATAATAAACCAGTGCCAATTACTGTAGGAGGCCTTGACACTAACAGAAGTCCTCAAAGTTTATTTCAAAATTTTGTCATTGCGACTGCATAATTTTAATACAGCATAAGTAGAGTCCCTAGGAAAAGGGTTCAGATTTGCCTTGAATAGCTCTTCAGGTATTTAGCTTAGATCTTTCAAAATTACCAATGTCAAAAATAGGGAAAAAACTTCATGAAGAAGTAGCAGTCTGGTTTCTCTTTCATATTGCAACTCCTTGTGAAGCATGGACTTTTTATTTTTCTTGTCAAAACCCTCACATCATCAAACTGAAACTACATGTAAGGATGGAGGAGTTTGATTATTCATGGATGTTTGTGAAGGGGAAAAAAAGCAGAGCTAGCTGTAAAGGTCTGGAGCACTGTCCTCCACTGTAGTTTTACCCATTGCTCAAGGCCACCTCTCTAAAAAAAGAGAACTGTTTGAGATGTCTCAGCCAGCTGGAGAGCTCTTAGAGAAAAGCTGGAAGAAGTCTTCGTGAAGGCTTCCTCACTTTCCACTGTGAGCTGCTCTTAAACTAAGACTTTTCAGGTTGGTAGGTGTCTGAATCACATTGCAGCTGCATTGCAACCATTTCCATGCCTGGCAACGTACCACACTGATCTTGACCCCAACCCACAAATCTGAATTCCTGGCTTGGCCTTTGACCTCAGCACCTTGGGCTCACTCTGGTTCCTGTCTTCAGACCTCATCCTGACTCTAATCTGCAGGCTGGCTCCCTGGCTGGACTTTAGCCCTCCTTGTCAAAACAACCTTGCTGGGCAGACACACAGCTCTGGGCTGCTCCTGGTCACCATCCTCCTCCCAGCTCTGCTCCCTCAATGTGTGCACTGAGATGGGGTTCTCTTACAGAGAGTCCAGGCCTGCTGGCTCTGTGGACACCCTCAGCTCCTGGTTCTCTCCCTTGGCTGCAACCTAACTGTAAAACCTGTCAGGAAAGAAACGGGGAAAGTACATCTTTTGACAATAGAAATTAATTATTTTGGGTATTTCAGGTAATCGAAAAGTGGATGAGAGAGAGTAGTCCACTCAGTCTCAGTGCGATTTCTCTGATGATGGCCAGATGACCTCCTTACCTCTTAAGGTCCAAGGCTATTGCACATGATATTGCCTTGAGAATCCAAGGCAGCACTTTGGAAAAAGACTTCAGATGGAGGCAGGTGTTCTTACCATTGGTCATGTTAAACTACATAGGATCTCTTAGCCACATGCGGCTTTTATTTACCAATATTATTTACTCTATATTTGAGCAGAAGTTATGGTAAAGATATGTTCACTTGAGCTTAAGATGGAAAAAACTCTTGTCACATGACAGCCAATTCAAGAGTCAGTGTCACTTGAATACAGAAGTTTTAAGTCCCTAATATATTTCAGATCCTTTAAAGTTTTAGTTAGTTCAATAACAAAGCCTGTAAAGGCCTAAATGTCCATAAGATCCTAAGATCTCTGGATTTTCATAGTATCCTATTTTATAAAAACAGTCTCAGAAAAGAAATACTCCTAGAGGTTATGCATTTTCTAAAGTTAATCAGACTTATTTTAAGCAGAAGTTTTTTTCTCTGCTGTCGTGTATGTATGATATGTGTCCAACATGAATTAGGTCATTAGACTGAGAAGTCTGCTGGAAAGTTAGACAGTACAATGAAAATAACACTTCTCTAAATTAATTTCTGAGCGTGAAAGAGTTTTATAATATGAATTAAGATACACAAATAAGGATTTTTTTTCTTCAATTCAACCTAAAGTGATACAACTAATTCTGTTATTTTCTTAATTTTATGCTCAAGAAATTCCATTTATGAGCTCAGACTGCCAAAATGTGTGCCTCTAGTCATCAATAAGCTTTAACTCCTTTCTAAAGAGAAAGCCTTCTTGAAAATTACATGTGAAAGATGACACTGTTCATGCAAATGTGTGACTGTTGATCATCCTGTTTTTCTGAATAGCCTATTCCTAACCCATAATCACAAACTGACTGCATTCTTCTGTGGCTGTCCCTCACCATCTGAGGAAATAGTTGCAGTTTTAATATATAACAGCAAGTCATAGATAGGCAAGCTTGTTCATAAGATGCCTGTCAAAAGCCAGCTTTTACCTTATGGAAATTGTCACCAGTTGATAATACAAAAAAACTTTGCATACAAGACAAATATTACAAATTTTTTACAGTTTAGTGAGTTTTAATCATGTGTTTTGGAAATACAATCATAAATTAGTTCTGCTTCTGGAATAGGCTCTTAAGGCCAATAAGGGACTATATATTCTAGAAAAGAAAGAAATCTCATTTTTCTCCTGTGAGGCAGCTAGTAAAATTTTTAAGATGGAGGACTACATGTCTCATATCAAGTATGAAGTCCCCTTGCAGTATATACTTTAACTTTCTGGTCACAAGTTATTTTTTCTTTTGCTGTGTATGAGTTGTAATTAATGGAGAAATCACTACTACCCTGAAAAGTGATTTGCAAAACAAACATTCAGATTTCTTGGAACTACTTTGTAGGTGTTAGACCTGCATCTGACCAGTACTCTTCTGAGTATTTCTACTTCTCTGTGCCGTGGTAATAGACCCTTTCAGCAGGGAATATTTCATTGGGAAGAAAGGATCTTGCTTTATGTGCACCAAAGAATGAGTTAAGTTACATGAAAACTCAAAACAAGAACAGAGAAATGAATGAAGAAGGTTTGAAATCAATCAATCAATAAAGGAATAAGTTATTTATTCAACTTTTGAAGGAGAGAGAATTTGATGGACTGCAGGGCTTGGTTGCCTAAAGATGAGAAGTAAAAGCTATGGAATCTGAAGTTACCTCCTGTCATGATCTAAGATACCAGGGGTTGGCTTATCATGGCTCCAGGCAGCAGTGACATGGGCAGAGACTGTGAGGGAACTATGAGCAAGCACTGAGGGAGGCTGAGTTCAAGCAGCTCTCTTTAGGTCATTCACTGTGGATGTCCAAAGAAGGGCAACAAAGCTGGTGAAGGGTCCAAAGCACAAGTCTTATCAGGAGTGGCTGAGGGAACTGGGGTTGTTTAGCCTGAAGAAAAGGAGGCTGAGGGAACACTTTATAGCTCTCTACAACTACCTGAAAGAAGGTTGTAGTGAGGTGGGCGTTGGTCTGTTCTCCCAAGTAACAAGCAAGAGGACAGGAGGAAATGGCCTCAAGTTGCACCAAGGGAAGTTTAGATTGGACATTAGGAGAAACTTCTTCACCAAAAGTGTGGTCAAGCATTGGAACAGGTTGCTCAGGGAATTGGTTGAGCCACCATCCCTAGAGGTATTTAAAGGACATGTAGTGCTCAAGGACATGGTTTAGTGGTAAACTTGGCAGTGCAAGGTTGACGGCTGGACTTGATGATTTTAAAGGTATTTTCTAACATAAAAGATTCTGATCCTATGATCCTGTAAATGTCTATACTCCCATCTCTTATCACCACCTACCTATGAAACAGTGCCTTTCTCCAAGAGACTTGAAACAACTATCTACCTGAGAGTTTCTTGAATGATTCATTTCTTTGATTCCATGCCTGGTTTAGAGATTAGGATGAAGAATTAATTCCTCTGTTTCTCATGAGCTGACATGTCCTGTTCCTGTCAAGCCTTTGGTAGTTCTCACCTTCCCTCATGCCAGATCCTGTGACTTGATCATATCCTGAAGACTTCTCCTATTGCCAGCTTACATAAGCAAGACAAAATCTTCCAGTAGAAAGCTTGTGGGTGTCACAAATGTTCTTTTTAAAAATATTCTTTCCCTTTAGCGAAGTTACTATGCTATTTTGTAATACAGAATGGAGATAAAGAATATTCTTTCGGCTTTCACCACCACGTAGTTCAATCCAGTGTAACAAGAAAGAAGACGACTCAGTGTACTCACCAGCTGAAAGCAAACACGGTCCCTTTGCCAGCACCAAGACTGTCTTGAATTCTCTGAAAGGATGAAGAATGAAACAGGAGTTGCTAAGTTCCTACCTCAGTAAGGAAAGCTGCCTTCTATAGTATGTAGAAGACTGGCAGATCTAAGGATCTGACTGGACTGTGGGATTATCACCAAGGCAGATTAGTTATTTCAAAGTGTTGTCAGTACACTAGAAACACCACAGAAAATCAGTTTTCTCTACTGTGGCTAACTCTTGGGTCCTTGGCAACAGCAATGGTATGGAAATTATGAAATATGGTGTTTAAAACAATTACGATGAGATTCATACCTCAGTCTCACCCAAGACAGAACAAAAGACAATTTCTGAATGCAAGAGATATTTCTGTGCGCTCGTACTAAAGAATCCTGTCCCAAAGCACTGGCAGTATTAAGTGTTTTTTATTATTATTGATCGGTTAACTCCAGGTTTAAACATTCAACCAATTTTTCGCAAATTTTCTTCTGACAGTGCTACTCTATACATAGATTATACTAGAGTAATATCTGGGACTAATACACTACTTCTCACTAGAAAATTAAATCCACAGCTGCCTTTGTGTGATTACCACCCATCAAGTGATCAAATGTTTTATAGCTAACCAAGAATATTACGATTTTATAATGTGAACTTTCAGATACCTTTTGCATTCAGTAATAAAGGAATTACTTTATAACTGTCCTGAGCCAATCATCTTTCCTGATTGGTGTATCTTTTAAATATATGTTATTCTAGCTAAAGGAATTTGAATATTGAAGAATCTGCTATGTAACCTACAACTACAAGTAAACACTGTTAAAAAAAAAGATGCATATTTTCTATCTCAACTTTATTGTACTGTTTTTTTATATGCCTTTGTCAGCTTTCTGTTACAGAAGGAGAAAAGATGAGCTGAAAACATTCAAAAAGATACAATATGGAAATTAACAGATATATATTTGTGGTCTTCTATTCCATCACTGTCATCCATAAAATTCTATGATTTGGATCTTGTAAACTCCCCAGAAATAAAGAAATAAATATCTTATTCAAATAATACTTGCAAAGGGCTTCAAATTGTGGTAGATGTGGAAAACATATTTTAAGCCAAAACTTCAAGTACGAATTCTTCGGATTCAACCTGAATGCCAGAGCCCTGACCTTTAACACTTCCTAGACCAAAAGGGAAACTATAACAAATATGTGTCAAGAGGTGATGACTCTTCTCCCTGTCATCTTAAGAAACCTGGCACTACTTGTGCCCTTTGAAGCACAAGCATTATTACATCAATAACAAGTGATGTCCAGATGAAGCATGCAAATCTTTAACTAATTAAGAATTAAGCTGTTTCATATTGTTTACTATTTGGTTAGCTTTCTTTGGTGAACGCTATCAAGATCTCTCTCCTTCCTTAATTTTCTCATTGTGGAAATTGTACCTCAAAAATAATCACAGAAACCTACTTTTGATCATTATAACATTTACAACTATGAGACTTACCAGTTGTTCTGTTAAGAATAAAAAATATACATCTGCTTTCAGTCTAGAGGGCTATTAATGGAATACGGATGACTACGTAATAAGGTACTTACACAAAGAATACAGCTTTGCCTGAACAAACTGGTAAGGAAATCTGTAAGAAAACTCCACAACTGGTTTTAAAAATGTGGAAGTCAAGTTAGCTAATAAATTTGTATAAATTAAATGCACATTTGAAATAGTGTCACTATACTAGTGTGGATAATATTTTTTCATTGTTGTGTTTGTTATGTGAAGCTACAGTGGTTTGCCATGCCTAACTAACGCAACTTCAGTGCTGTTTTTTCTTTTCCTAGAACAATGACCAAGAGAGAAGAAAACAGTAAAAATCAAATCATTGTTTTCCTCTTTACAATGTGACAGAAAGCGCAGCCAAAAGCGCTGAAACACTAATGCAGGAAAAAAATGTACTAAGTGAATTCTAATGGCCTTTCATTCCATTTTGTCAAAGCTGGAGATAGGCATCTGCTGCAAGAACACAATGGTTATTGCAATGCAGAGAATTTATCAGCAAATGCAGAATATCAGGAACATAGTATCAAATCTTTGCTTTAACACTACAAAGAAGCAACCAACAAATCAATAGCATTTATAAGCAGTTAACTGATAAATCCTGGAAATAAAATGATCTCTCCCCAACTAAGCCTCCAATCTACGATTATTGTACCATCAAAATAGGTCTTCCATTTTCCCTGGGCATAACTATACAAACAAATTTTCAAAGATGACTGACTCTGTTTTGAAAGAATAACAGTCTGCTATCATAAATCCCACTGTAACTAAACCCTGTAAGTCATCATAACTTGACTGCTAGTGGAAGAAGGGAAGAGACATAAAAAATTCCATTTTAGGACTGAAAGGAAGTAAAACAAGCTGAAATTGCATAGAACTCCTCTCAATCAGGCAGCTACCACTACAGCCATTCTACTGTACTCGCAGAGTTTGGACAGTATTTTCTTTTTGAGTGGTTAGAAAACCCTCCCAGCGACAGCTCTCAAGACTGGTCACTTTCCCTTTCTGCTGACAGTTACAGCTTTTTTGTCTGCTTCTAAGGAGAAAGATTTTCCATAAGTGAGGGGCAGAGGATGGTTGACACAGTGTTGACAAATCATTGAAATAATGATATCCTACTCATATACAGAATCATATGTACAGATATCTCTACGGAATTGTAATTCTGTAATTCCCAATATTTATAAGAGTCCATTATCTGTGAAGTAGTAGTTACATATCAGCTGGTTTGCACCCATTATAGGTTATAAATCTGTAGAATCCTACCACAGGAAGATATGTAAGATATATTCATATATAATTAAAGATATATTTAATGAGTTCTACGAAGAGTAACAAGTTACCCAACAGCACTCTCATATATGTACATAACACATCAGCTAACTTTTTATATTAGAACTGCTTGCCAGCTGAGATGCCATTTCTTATTTTCTCTATATAAATACAATTACAGCTATTAAAAAAAATAAGTAAGAGATTCATAATCTGTACAGACTAACTAGAATCACCAGATTAGTGAAGATGTTTGAAGTATTAATAATAGATCTCTTGAAAACTCTTTTTCTATACTATAGAAACTATCATTTGAATTTTATATCCCATTTTAATACCATCATCCCAAAGCCTTTCATCAATATCAGTAAGGGCAACAATACGGAAAAGTGTCCTTCAGAATGTAATTTAAATCTTCCTAATATGACTTCAAAACCAGTAGAAAAAAAGTTCATTCATATGTTCAAAACAACTTGCCACTTTTTAAAGAAGAGGACAAAAAAAAGGGGTCTAAACCTGACAGTCAAATAGCATAAAATGTTATCGGACAAATTGGTTGGAAAAAGTCTTAACAGCCTTCTTTTGCTCCTTTTCTTTGTATTGCAATGCCCCCTGCAGACAAGATCGTCTGTTTCTCTGAAGCATTTTGTTTAGCTCTTTGAGTGGAGCATCTCATCTGAGAAACACATGACCTCCAAAACCGTTGCTAATTGCAAAACACTGTTTGAACCACAGCACAAACCAGAAAACAGAAGGTAAAGAAAAAAACCTCTTGATATATATTGTATCTTAGATGGAGAAGAAAGAGGAAAAAAAACCTTGCAGAGGTTAGTGGAAATTTGTGTCCTGGCTTGTTCTCTGTAGGTCTCAAGAGATTTAAACTGGAGAGGGATATGATGGTCCTCTAATGTAATTTGAATCCAAAACATCTGGCTTCAGGCTTAAGTGAACTGCATGTTGTTTCCCTGTTTTTTTTTTTTCTATGTGTTGTTATTTTCCTTAAATGAACACAAGAGAGGAAGTAAGTTGAAGTCTCTCAGGATGATGGATCTTGTGAACTACCCACCCCCACCAATATAGCATGAACCCAGACCACTGACTTTATGTGATTACCATTATACTGCAAAACATACTTTGACATAAAATAATGGATGCTCATACCTCTTTGACAGGTTTTAGATAGGGAGCTATAGAGCAGACAGTTGAAAAGACTATAGAGGCAATGTGAATCTCTGAAACCCATGTGGGGTGCCTGATGCTCCTCAACAACTGTTACGCTGGTCTGATTAGAGCAATTACTGGTCTATCCCAGCTGCAACAATACAACTAGGTAATTTGAGGGATTTGTGCAAATTGTTCACAAACTAGTAGTTTGCTTAAGGAAGCAGGTCAAAAAAAGAGAAAGCAAGGAGATTTAGCAGTTGTTGGCCGGTAGTATTTGATTGTATTAGTTGTCATGTTTCCTACTGTGTTAAACTCTGGCAGAATGTTAAGCCGAAGGTCCAGGGAGTAATCACAACATCCTCACACTAGACAGGGCACAGCTGAGGCAAGGAGTGGATACAAGTAGATACAGTGGTTTCTCCATTTTTGGGGAACATACCCATTCTCAGTGTGGGGACATAGGAAGCTTCAACAACACCCGCAGTACATAAGGGTAGGAGGACTCTATAGACCTGTTCCCCCATTGATGAATTAGAAATGTGTAACTAAAAATGAATAAATTAATGCCTTTACTCTATAATTTTTTTTTTTCCCAAAGAAGATGCTTCTATATAACTACTACTAGAGTAAATTAAGAGAATCGTAATTGTGGTGGGTTGACACTGGCTGGTTACCAAGTGCCCACCAAAGCCCCTCTATCACTTCCCCTCCTCAACAGGGGGAGAGAAAATATATTGAAAGCCTCATGGATGAAGATAGGGACAGGGTGGGATCATTTACCAATTAACATCATGGGCAAAACAGACTCAATTTGGGGAAGTTGGATTAATTTATTACCAATCAGAGTAGGATAATGAGAAAGAAAACCAAGTCTTAAAACACCTTGCCCCCCACCCCTTCCTTTTTCCTGGGCTCCACCCCACTCCAAATTTTCTCTCCCTCCTCTCCCTGAGCAGTGCAAGGGGACAAGAAAATGGGGGTGGAGGTCAGTTCATCACACATCATCTCTGCGGTTCCCTCCTCCTCATGGGAGGACTACTCACTCTTCTAGCGCTCCTCCCATGGGAGACAGTTCTCCACAAACTTCTCAAGCATAAGTCCTTCCCACAGGCTACAGTTCTTCACAAACTGCTCCAGTGTGGGTCCCTTCCACAGGGTGTAGCCCTTCAGGAACAGACTGTGGCACAGTGGGTCCTCCAAGGGGTCACAGGTCCTGACAGCAAACCTGCTCCAGCTTGGGCTCCTCTCTCTCCACAGGCCCACAGGTCCTGTCTCTGTGGCTGCAGTTACTGTTGTGCAGCAGCTTTTTCCCCTTCTTAACTATGTCATCACAGATGTGCTACTACCATCACGGATGGGCTTGGCCTTGGCCAGCAGTGGGTCCATCTCGGAGCTGGCTGGCAATGGCTGTTTGACACAGGGGAAGCTTCTAGCAGCTTCTCACAGAAGCCACCTCTGTAGCCCCTCCACTACCAAAACCTTGCTACGCAAACCCAAGACAGTAATTCAGTTGTAGTAGTTGAACCTATGTAAATATATCAAACATTATAAAAATGAATACATAATATTAAAAAATACTTTTGCATTTACAAGTAGTTTCTACTAATTTTTAATCAACTTGGTCTTCAGCAGCACGGCATTATAATTTTGGAAGAGTAGAGGGGTGCATTCCAGCTCTAAGACTTTCAGTGTAAGCTTTTTCTCTCAGTTATATAAATAGCTATTGCAGCTGATTAATTAGTATTGACTGATTAAGTTGACCAAATGCTATTTTTTCACCCATTAAACATTTAATCCAGACTTTGGAATTGAAAATGCAGGGCATTCATAAATAGATGACAGAAAACTCATGAACAAAACGTTTGTAAACAGATTTATCTCAACCTGCAATTTAGTGATCTCAACTGAAGTGCAGAGCTATACTGCAGCAACAGTGGTAAAATATACATCTGTCTCCTGAGATACAGGTGCACATAAATGCAAATGCATACATCTATATGAGCATGTAATGTAATATAACTATGTAATATCTGCACTAAACTGTATCTCTATCTTGAAAATCAAAATCAAATTGTCCAGGTGGAATTTTATTCTCCTTAACCCTTCTGACAATGATAGATTCACTCAGGATGTATATTTCAGAAACAGATGAGTATAAGATTTAGGAAAATGAGGAGGGGAGCAGTTGTCATATGTAAATACTTTCCTTAACTTGTTGCTTCTTCTAGGGTCACCTGCTTCATCTGGTTCTCTGCTCACCTTTCTCTTATTTCTATATTTCTTCCTTTCTTTTCAGAAGTCTTGCTGATCACTACTACAGACACTTTTTTCTTCTTGTGGTTACTGGAGAAGTGTTTATTAAAATTGATGATAGGTCTTCAGATGGTAGATGAGGACATTATTACATCAACATTTTTCTTTAGGCTCTTGTCCTGGGTTGGCCAGG
>VZZY01013826.1:0-11954 GCA_013400335.1 Eurystomus gularis
ACTTAGAAGATACTCAGCTGAAAGGTCACATCACTGAACAGGAATAGCTCTGTTTTAACTCAAACCAGGACACACCATCAGCTATTCTATGTCATTATCCATCAGCTGAAGGCACCAATGGACACACTGGCATAAAACCACCCATTTCAACCACTGCATGTATGTGTAAATGGACAATATTTTTGTTATCAGTTATTCTCTCCATCTCTGTGATGCTTAATGCTGTGCTCTGAATTTACTCCAAAAATTCCCTCTTTTCCTGATGTACAAGGACACAGCCTCACACAGTTAAAATTTAAGTTGTGCAAGCAGATAGCCTGTTAAAACACAGGATGAATGACCCCTGAAATTGAATTACCAGCAAATGCTGAAACTGAGTTTTCAATGTGCAATGAGTAACAAGATTCATGCTCTTGATTTAGGGTGCTCACACTATTGACAAAATAAGCTGCAAAGCCTGAAAAGGCTATCAGGAGTATGACGATGGGAAGAAAAAGAATCATTAGTTCACCAACATGTTGTTCCAAGCTGAATGATAGGTTAACACACTTGAAAAGAACAGGTGAAACAGGAAAATCTTGTAATGAATTAGCATGAAAGCACTTGAAAGATATTAATGTTGTTTGCATCAAAAGTGAAACAAAGTGGCAAGAGGCCTCACATATCTATTTCTGTTGGGAGCAAATGGCATTTGCTAGAATAGGAAAAATTTTGAACTATTGGCCGGGAGATTTTATCAATTTTATCTTGAATTTCGCCATAATTGTAAGATGGAAAAGATAGAAAGCATGCTGGTTTTATCTTGTGAATAAAGATAATTATATTAACTGACAGCAGAATAGAATGAGAATCACAGAATAGTAAGTGTTAGAAGGGACCTCTGGAGATCACCTAGTCCAACTGTCCTGCCAGAGCAGGTTCACCTAGGGGACGTGTCCAGGCAGGTTTTGAAAGCCTCCAGAGAAGGAGGCTCCACAACCTCCCTGGGCAGTGTGTTCTAGTCCTCTGTCACCCTCACAGTAAAGAACTTTCTCCTCATGTTGAGGTGGAACATCCTGTGTACCACCAGTTTGTGTCCATTGCCCCTTGTCCTATCACTGGGCACCACTGAAAAGAGACTGAGCCCATCTTCCTGACACCCACCCTTCACATATTTCTAAGCACAAATCCCCTCTCAGCCTTCTCTTCTCCAGGCTAAACAGCCCCATGGCTCTCAGCCTTTCCTCATAAGAGAGATGTTCCAGTCCCTTAATCATCCTCATAAACCTCTGTTGGACTCTCTCCAGTAGTTCCCTGTCTCTCTTGAACTGGGGAGCCCAGAACTGGACACAGTACTCCAGAATGTGGCCTTACCAGGGCAGAATAGAGGGGGAGGAGAACCTCCCTCGACCTGCTGGCCATACTAGTCTTACTGCAACCCAGGATACCATTGGCCTTCTTGGCCACAAAGGTCCATTGTTGGCTCATGGAACTTACGAGTCCACTAGCACCCTAAGGTCCTTTGTAAGCTGCTTTCCGGCAGGTCAACCCCTAACCTATCCTGGTCCACTGGGTTATTCCTCACATGCAGGACCCCATCTGAAGAACACCTGAAGAATTCATTCATATCTCCCAAACCAGGGAGAAACACACATGAGATACTGATGATATTGAGGATTCATGCCTAACGAACATACTGCTTGAAATTTAACTACATTATTTTGCAGTAATGATGCATTGGTGGTACTTGCCATTCTGCCATGCTGCAAGGAGCAGCCAAAAGCAATCAAATGAGAGTTTGATATTTTTCCTCATTTCTCCACTCCCCATTCACTCAGTACACATACAGAGTTCTTCAAATTTTAAAACCAATACAAATGTAGATGTCTAACAGTCTACACCCATCACTGAGCTATCACTACCTGTTGTGCTGGTTCAGCTATCATCATTTTATGCTTCCATCAGTTGCCTGATCACACAGACCAATGCTGAACTCAGCAACATCCCCTAAGAAGTTTTCTTTCAGACAGTCCTGCCATAGGTTCCTGTGGGCCCAGCTACTCTGCTGCCCACTGCAGTGCCAGCATCGCCTGCTGGACACAACAGACAGAGATGGCTCCCTCAGTGGCCCTTCACATGGAAGGACACCACCAAGAGTGCTCAGCAAGATGCAACTAGCCCCAGCAGAAGCCAACCCAATAGGAGGCTCCTCCAACTGATCGGCTCCTGGTTGTAATAATCCTGGCCTCACCCACCACCCCAACCACAACCACCTGGGTGAGGGCAGAGCCACAAAGACACAGGTGGGCCAGGTTCTGCCTCTGGAACATGAAGCCAATAGGAAAAACAAAACATTCTGCTAGGTTGTGACTCATTCACAGGTCAACTCCAACTTGGGGCCCACAACTTGGGCCCCAGCACTTCACTACCTCAGACAAAAACAACAAAAACAAACAAAGAAAAAAAAATCAAAGGATAATAGAAGCTCTCTCCCCCTCTTGGAAGTATTTCAGTCCAAGGGTAAACCACACTGTTACAGAAAATCGCGGTTTTCAAATGAGCAAACAGAGCAAATAAGAAGGATCAATATCTGTTAACAGTCTAATCCTAAGCCTTGTACTTTCTAAGGTGATTAGACACTGCTCATTATTAAAATTCATATTACTCATGTGCTACTTAATTGGTACATTTTCAAACTGGTGAAATACTACATGAAAAGAATTGTTATCTAATGAACAAAACAAGTTAACTGCTTCTAAAAACTTCCAGAGAACCCAATACAGGATCTGTACAAAAGAAACAGGCTGGGGTTTTTTGGTTTACCAAGCCTAAAACCTTTCCTATTTTACCTGTCAGAATACACATCCATTCACTTATTTATTCTCTTGGAGAAATAAATTATTTCCTTTAACACAGTGGGACATTTCCCTTATCTCTTCATTAGCATTAGCTTACAGAAAAAATGACAATCTTTCTAAGCACTGGAGTGTCCTACAGGTACAGAGACAACCACTGCGTGCATTCCTGAGTGAACAACAGCTCTTTAAGGCAGGATCCAAGGCTTGAGCTTCAGCATTGCAAAAATGAGTGTACGGTTAGTCACTGAGATAAAAATGCATCCTTCTGTTAGTCTCATTTTTACTGTATATAGCACCCTGGCCACAGAATGCACTGCCTTTTGAGAAATCATGTCATTAAATGGGATCAAACAATGTCACAGCATACAAAGTTGTGACATATCGTACACAACAGCGATCCTCTCAGTCAAAAAGATAAAAAATAATAATGTAACAATCATGAGTACCATCTACTTTGCCAACAGTATTAAAAGTAGACAGGAAATGGCCCATGGAAAGACAAATACACAATTGTACCCACGTGGAAAAATCACCATTCCCAGATCACTAAGCAAGGAGGCAAAATACCACAGTTGGGCAGTAAAGCATAAAGATACAGTAAAATACTGTTTGAATCTCAAAGTTAATACACTCCTTAATTAGAAGAAAATTTGAGCACTATTTTAGTGCTCATTTTTAGACTGAATGTATAGTAAAATTAACAAAATGCTCAGTGTTCACGTTCCTCTTCTACATAGGTATAAATGGTCTTTATGGTGTCTGTTTGTCCTCCAGAAATGAATCACAGATTGTCACCTAATGTTCAGTAGGGGCTCTGCATGTAGACACACACAGAGCTTATACATCATCCCCTGCAACCTACACAAAGGTAATCTCAAACATGTAGTTTACACAAAAGTTACCATATCAGAACATCATCTCAGGCCAGGCTACCAGTAGTCAGAATTACAGAAGATATGAATAGGCAGGCTATTAAAGTCTGCAGTTTATTATTACAGGTTTGCTCCTTTGCCTTCTCACAATGCCTTTTACAAATTGCACATTGCCCCTGATCTTTTCTTCATTTTTTCATATATATGCCCTGGAGAGGCATATATAGTCTCTGCATTTAGTTTACTAAGAACCATGAAAAACAGCATGCTCTCAGCTGCTACTCAGAGCTCAGGTAAGACCAGAGCTTTACTCTGCTGGTGGAAGTGTAAGGCAATCTGACACAGCTCAGAGTAGCAGTGACCAAGAGTAGTTTTTTGTTTTCCTTTGTGAGTAGATCTTACTCATCATAGTTAGCCATCTGTTTGCCCTTAAGGGTGATAGAGCGGATCTGAAAAAGGTAAGACTGCTTATCCAAACTTTGTCTCTGGCTTTGATGTACTAAGAATAATAGGTGAGAGATGCAGGCAAATACATTTCAGGTATGAGGGCTCTAACAGGAGAGCTCTGAAGTAGTTATGGGAGTTGCTCTACTGAGGAAACACAGTGTTCTTGTGGAATTAACAACTGCAGCACAGGAACTAGATCGTTTCTTTGGATTTGTCACTGATGTTTGAGAAAATAATTTAAGTAGGATATATAACATAGGCCTCCCTCACATGAATAAATTCTTAAAAGAAACTTTTATAAGTACATATCAAGACTGCCACGTCTGAGGCTACTAAAACTCACAGTAAGTTTCTTTTCAGAGTTCTGATGTCAGTGTGAAAACCTTTGTAAAAAATGTGATCAAATTTATTCTATTGCTTGTGTGATAGCTAGTTTCCTTGGTATAAGGATACAAGAACTCAAAGCACAGTTCTGTGATTCTAGTTATAGATTGCAGAAGTTATAAATACTTATGGTAAAGAATATCTATGTAACTTCTTTAAAAGCGATTAGGTTTTTAGATTTTCTCTCCCTTTCCCCACCTTGCACTGGTATGCAGTATTCCTGTGTTGTGAATAAGTGATTCTGGTATGCTGTCTTTAGCATAGGCAACTTATAGAACATGAAAATATGTATCACACAAATGGGAAACAGTACCAGTTCAAAGGGGGCTCATTCCAGATGATCGGAGGTCACCCTGTAAATTTCCTGTACAACAAACTTTTTTTGTGGCAGGGAACTGGAGAACGACTAATAGACATCTTCTCTCCTGAATAACAGTCAGTGGTTTCAAAGCATGCAAATGAAGTAGGGAATACAAATTTTCTTTCTTAAGATCCTCATAACAGTAGACCTTAATTGTGGAGAGGAGCTACAGCCTGTAGTTGAATACTTAACTGTCCTTTTTAACATAGAGAAGTCATTGTATGTCATGGTAGGCTGAACGTCCTTTAAAAAGCACTTCAGGAACTAAATGAGTATCATCTTTTTAAGACTTAAAGATTGACTACGGTGTCAAATGTGACATATTTGATCCTGGTCAGGGAGAAGAAGGCAGATGTAGGTGACAAAACATTTTCTGACTTGTTGCAATAAGCTTTACTGTAAATTATATTGTAGTTATACACAAAGTCAAGTGATAGTTTAGCTGTGTACAAATAACATTCTTTCACCTCCTGTAGTTTCTTTACTATGGATTTTATGCTTGTATATATCTTTGAATGGCTATCTCTGAGAATCCTGTGGTTTTTTTCTCTAGATTTGAAATCAGCTGTGATTGAAGAGCATGTGTATGCCAAAAATGGCAGTACTTCCAGCTTGCATGTGTCTAAGGTGCACAGTCCCTGTAAATGGAAAGTGATAAATTATTCTGTTCTGTAGTGAAAAATGACCAAAATGGCATGTTGCAAAAATGTGCCTGTCTGGATGGTAGCTCATGTTGGATACAGTTATGGAAGAATATGGTTAGAAGTCTTTCATACATGGTAGGAGATAATCACAAATACAGATAATAGAGAAGATACTTCATTTTCAAGGAAAAAATATTCATTTACAACGGATATTTACAGTTCAACAATTATGCCTGAGTAAGACTACTTTTGGGTTTTTTTTCTTTTTTTCTTTCCCAGCAATTCAGTTACCAGAGATTGTAATGAGAAGACCTGAAGACTGTGCAAAATTGGCATTGACTGAAGTAGAGTTATGAGGCTAAATAACAGATGTTAATGATTATGCTAGATAAGTTAAATTTGAGCCCTCTAAGTCTGTTCTCTCCTATTGTCAGTATCTCTGCAAATCCCTGGTATTTTGATTTTATCTTTGAACAATGTTATGGTATCATCAAGACAAATGGCTTGAAAAATTCTGTTCTTGGTCCTTTTTCTCCCTTGTGAAATGTCAGAGTTTCACTAGTGCTTTCCTTTGGTACCACACGAGGTATCAAGCAGTATTTTCTTTGAGCAATGAAGACAATAAAAGTGTTCATCTCTTAAAGCTGCTCTTTCCTTTTAGGTTTTAAATTCTGGCAGTGCCTGTGCTCAACCACAGCCAAATTGTCAACTGATATGTCTGGCAAACCTGACTGTAGTTCAGGCCTGTGTAAACACAGATTTGCAAAGCCAGGCTGTGATTCCCAAATATTGCCAACCACCCTAGCTTGCTGTTCCATAGAAGATGCCTCCTACAGAAACATACGCATCTCCATGCCACAAGACTGGACTTTGCTAATTGACAAGGAGTGGTTTGACTGCCTTGGAAATTCTTCTTCATGAAACTGTTCCTGAAGGGTAGCAGTAGAGAGGAAACACATTGTTCACCAATGAACAGTGTTGCTGGAACTGGGAGAAGGCAAATAAAGAACATAATTTACATGAGGAATTATTGCAGTATGGAACAGACAAATGTGTTGAGATGGAGGTTGCCCTTCATGATTGTAAAAATTACTCCAGGCTTGTACACAAAAGGTACAGGCACACACACCCTGACGAATACTAATAGCTTGAAGAGTAAGTTAGCTCTACTGCTTCCTAGTACACTACTGCCTTTCACAATCCTGAAGTGAGCTATTGGCTTTAACTGGACTATACCTTACTCTCATTTACATAACGAACAAGCAAAATCATATTTTTTGTGTACAATGTTCTTCTTTGTGCTTCAAAGACATCATATCAACAAATGACAACATAATCAGTGATAAATGCAAAACACTTCAGGATAATATTTTGTTGAAAGACCAGAACATCTATCAGTTTAGTAATGAACAGCACTTCAAACCTAGGAAACATTCTAAAAGAGAAAGAGAAAAAAATATTTCCATTACCTTAGAAGTCCTTACATCCCAAGCCTTAACTTCTGGGCTGAACCCTCCACAAATGAAAATATTTGGCTCTGTAGGGTGGAACTTCAGCGCACTGATCCTAAATCCAGTTTTGTTGCTGAATATCTGCTTCCCTAAAATAAAGTGAGAAGTGAAGATTAAAATTTGAGCAAAAAAAAAAATGAAGTATGTTACTCATTTCAATCTAGTTTCAAAAATACCAAGGTTGTCAAAGGTGAATATGTTTATATTAACACATTTCAAGTATCTGGGGCTACTCTGACTTACTGAAAGTAAGACTGAACTCACTAATTTCTATCCACATGAAATAGCTCCTGCTCACAGGCCACTGTGCCACTGACTGCTTCCTACTGAAAGGAGGGAACAAGTGGTTTCCCATACTAAGGAGAGGAGCTCCACCAAGGTCCCAGTTTAGTCGACATGCAGGACAGATCTAAAAGCTGAATGTTTCCCTACAGAGAAGCCATAGTCTTTGGGTGGGATAAAAATAACTAGAAGAAAATACAGTCTGTACAGAAATACCATGTACCAACCTATTCTACAACTCTCAAGTTGTTTACTTATCTTTCTGTGAAGGTAGGAGTGAAACTTCATCTTGAAAGAAGGAAATAATTTGCATACCATCATATGAAGGCAGTAGCTGTTCCCATGGATACACTGTTCCCAACATTTAATTGTGTACACTAATCTCCACAGGGTCCTGTGGTTAGTATCAATTGGATTGTCGACACTTTCAAAGGCAACAGAATTAAGCTAGGTTAATTTATATGACTTTTCCACAGTCTGCTGCTTTTCATCCTAACAATTCATGGTATTCACATACATTTGCTGAAATATAATTTCTGGAGCAGCAGCATGGACCACAATAAATAGATTTTCTTGGTTTCACAATTTCAACTGTACATTCAACATATCAAATATTAAGTTCTTCATTAAAGTTACTGCTTTAAGCCACAGCAAAGAAGGTACTACAGAAGGAAAAAACCAAACCTTAAAATACTATGACAAAAGCTTTTTAAAATACTAATTATTCTATATTTTCTGCAAGGGATAATTGCCTTAAGCTTTCTTAAACAACTGAAAACACTTTGAGCTAAAAATATTAGTGATAGATAGTGACTGTAATACTGTTAGGTGAACAATATTGAAAATCATTTGTATAGATTTTTTTGTACTTATTTCATGATTTGAGGCAAATTGATTTCATCATCAGTTCCATTTTCCCCATCTGCTGAACTCAACTTACATAGTCAAGAGGCATAGTCAAGTTTTTTATTCATTTTAAACAAGAGATTTTTACTTCATCACACATGCTCCTCAAGCTAGCCGTGGCAGGGAAAATAGATTGCAGAGGGCGTAAGTGAGGGGTGAGTTTTGTTCTACACGAACACTGGGCTTTGTAGGGGGTTTTTTGTTCTTTTTAAAAATATTCTCCACTGATCACCCACGCAAGATCTAAAGGGCCTCTCTGTCACTACTGAGTGAAAGACTTAATTTAATCTCTAAGTTCCTTCCCCAAAAAGAAAAAAGTCATGAGGGCAGCAGAGTCTCTCTCTACAAGTCACATGTAACAGTGACTATCTCTTGCCATGGGAGCTTTTAGTACCCCAACAGCTACAGAAGGAAATAAAAAGGCTCAATAGGGAAGAAAGAAAATATTAAAATAATCAGTTACAGCAGCAACAAGATATTGCTCTCATGAACATGACTACCAGGCATCATTTTCAGGCTTAGAAAAGCCACATACACATGCATCTTACTCTCATCCACAGCACTTGAGAAAATATTGAATTTCCCCATGGAGGCTCACTAGTCAATTCAATAGCACTTTGCTCCCAAAGGAATTTGGTTCCTACTAGTATCTAGTTTAATAAATGCTGTGGGAGTATCATCAATAAGTTTTCAATGGTACTGCAGCCAGAAACTAGCAAAACTGCAGCCTACCTGTACTAATCCTGTCAAAGAGCTCTCTAAAGGATGTATCAGGTGGTCACTATTCTTCAAAAAGTGTGTTGTCCAAGTACCATTAGACATATACGTAAGTGATCAACTCATCATCCAACCTTCCAACAAACATTGTTTAACTGTCTTTACTAAAATGTTTTTACCTCCACAAGAGTTCTGAAAACTGCTTTTTCTATAATGCATTTTTTTTGCCATTGTGCTCTCCAGCCATGAGACATGAGAAAGTCAGGTAAGACACAGCCAAAAGAGATGTGCACTAAATTCAAGATGTATTTCATCTAACTACAAGATCTGTTACCTTCTCCACAGAAAGAATATTGATTTAACATAATTTGTTACTAATTAGCCCATCTTTCAATCTCATCCCCAACTATATCCAGGTAATCCAATCATTTCCTTAGTATTTTCTCCAGAAACTAGATTCCCCTAATTCCCTACTCTATCTTTCCCATTTTTAAAGAGAAGTGGACACTGGTTTTGCCCTTTTCTTGTCTTCTAGAGGCTATTAGTTATTAAAAAGCAATCAGTAACAGTCACTAATAGAATCACACTGTAATGATTTCAGTGCTATGAATTCTACATTACAGTGTAAGAATAAATAAAATTCATGCAAACAACCTGAGCATCTTATTCACCTCCATCTTCTTTAACCTCCCTTTTCCTATTTTAAGCTGTTACCTTACTGTTTAATGCAGATACTAAGCATGCCAGTGTTCTGACTGATCTGAGGAGCAATCGTAATACATTAATCTTAAAGACTCAGGCTCTCCAATTAATACTTTGAAATACAACTCTCTTTCTCATTCTCTCATCTCCCAAAGCAAAAATTCAATCAAGTGTCTCTCTTTGGAAACTCAGTAAACAGTGTTCTTAAGAGTTTCTTTAATCGGACATATATGAATTTCATTCTACTGTCACGTCACAGAAAATGAGAAAAAGGCTGGAATGTAGAAGAGCAAAGCAGCAGCAGCAACAACATACTCAAGATGGAAGCATCACAACATTACAGAAAGAAAACTCTACTACTGCTAGAGCTGAAATTTATGCACAATACACAGAATCAAAGTCAGACTGCTTGTCATACAAACAGGCCTGAACCCAGCAAAACAAACTATACTATGTGAACACATCCCTTAAGCCCTTCCCTTTTAGGTATTAGGACTGCAGGGCTGAAGTGCTGAGGCACATTCCCTACACACTTATGAAACCCCTATCACTGTAAATCCTTCATAACCTCAAATTTAGGAAAAACATCCTTCTGAGAGATGAAACAGATCACTCAGGAAGATTATATGAGACAAAATAGCTTGTGAAATTCTGTATTTTAAATCAATGAATTCACTTCTTAGCCCTCTTCTGTAAAACTTTTTTTAGTGTGTTTTACTACTGTGAGCAGAATTTGCTGCTTTGCAGGCTGTAAACATGCTTTGACGGAACCTAGCCCCATGGCTTGGGAAATCCAGTTTCAGTGTTTGCTGGAGAACTTGCTCCACCTTTCAGGAAGTTGGTATTTACAGTTACGTATCTTTTTCTCTATGATTTTTCAGTTCATTAATGTTAAACATTCAACATTGAGGGGTCTTATTTTATATATTGCAGAAGATGTTCTTTGAGCAGAAGACTCCCTTATCCATAATAGGATACAATAGGTGTAATTCAGCAAGCTTGTATATTTCCTTATTGTGTATATATTTCCTGCATTTTAGTTCCTAAAGGCAGCATAACAAAGATTCAACCAACTCACAGACTGTAGAAAATTACGTCTTCTGAAAACCTGTTTGGCTGAGGGAAAAATCCATATCACATACTGTTTTCCCATAAGAGTTTGTTATTCCAAAGCAGAAAACAAATCTCTCTCCATCTTTAATTTTCACAATCTCAGTAACAAGATCTACTACATCTTTGCAGTGTGTTTTATATTCTTAAAGTGCTTTAATTCAATTCTTCACTCATTAAAGGTTCACCAGCAACATACACAGTATGAAAGAAAATCTTTAAAAATATCTTGAACATATGTTTTTGCTCCTTTATGCTGCAGCCCACTGTGAAACTGCTCAACTATGAAATCAGATATTTTAAAGGCTATTTAACATTGTGAATTTTTCACAGAACATCAGCACAGTTACTGAGCACAGGATGTTTCTGTAACTGTGTTTAGTGGTCCTCAGGTCCATACCCCTACCTGCATAATCCAAAAACATTCACCTCCCACTAATCTGTAAAGAAAAATGAAGCCTAAGACTTACAACGACATAAGAGTAATCTCACTAAGCAGAACAGATTTCCCTAGTGTGTTTACAAAAAGACATGATACAATATATTAGAAAAAAATTCCATTACAGTCACAGTCTGTCTCGGGCACAACAGTGAGGAGAACATTAGATTGATCACACAATTTGTTCTTAACAGATCAATGTTGGCTGTTACTTATCCATTGCATCTTGGCATGCTTACAATATTTATTTTTTCCAAGAACTAAAGCTACACTGACTATATACATTCCCTAATTCTTCGCCCTACATAGTCACAAGTTTCTGGCATGCAAAGGTACTTGAAATATTACCCTTGAAAATGTCCTCATTTTGTGCTCAGTCTTACACTAGCAAGTGTAAAAAGTAAAATGCTGGCACCTCCTAGCTGAAGAGTGACTACTAAACTATCTTCAAAATATTACTTAAAACTGCTGAATTGGGGGGGGGGAACTTTTGACCTCACAAAGATGCCTGTATGCATGCAAAAGAAAAAAAAAAAAAGAAAAAAAATCAAATGAGTTTTTTTCTGAGGTGCCACAGAAAGCCTTCATGCATATTAAAACAGCATACTATCTACATAGTACCGAGAAAGAAGGGGAGGAATAGAAGAATGTTACAGCTCTCCTGAGGTGATGTTTATGTACAAGCAATAAAACTCCTACATAAACAAATACAATTACGTTACCAATAATAATGTTATATCTA
>VZZY01013826.1:16361-44094 GCA_013400335.1 Eurystomus gularis
GGGGTGGGAATCAAATCACCTAATTAAGCACAAAATTAAAACCAGCCGAACTCAGAATAAGGTACAAGCGTATGTTTAAATTAACCATGTATAAGTGTTACTGAAGTCAGTCTTAAGAGGCTCTTCAAATGCTTCAATGAACAATCACGACAGAGCATTAATAAGTACATGTTTCATTCTATTCATCTATGCAGTAGCTGACAACAGATATTACATGGGATCATGAAGTTAAAGATATTTCCATTTTCTTAATTATCTCCAAACACCCTTAATTGCTGAGATTTTTTCTTTTTTAGTGAGGACACATTTCAAGAATTCTAACTTTGGTCTATAGATTTTATCTATATTTTTAGAAGAAATAAGGAGGCTAATGAGATCCAAAGTTATCTGTACTCAATAAAGCTAGGGCTATAATGCACCCCGACGTGACCTTTACCTGTTTCTACATCTGTTAAATGCAGCATGGAATCAAAGCCCCCACTGAGGATCCTTCTTCCACAAGATGACCACCGTGCAGCTCGAACAGCACAGGAATGACAGAAGTAGGTTTTTAAACAGCAGCCTGTATTTACAGCATCCCATACCTTAAAAAGAAGGATAAGGACAACTCATGATATTTTTATCAATGTTTTCTCACCTTGGCTGAGAAAGCTTTACATTCAGAAGTTGTATCTGCTAAGCTGTAAAAGTCAGCTTGAAATAACTGCATGGTTGATTAGAATTAGAGGATTTTATTAATAAGGCACAAATCTGCAATACATTTTTATGATTTGTATTATTTCTTGAAATGTCTACATTGCTCTCAATGCCAATTCATGTCATACTTTCCCATTCATAATGCTTTTGTACTTCTGTGCAGGTATGTATCGAAATACATTTTCCCTTTAAATCATTTTTCTTCCATTTTTTTGTCTCTATCGTATCTTGCTTTCCATCAAGTAAGAGGAACCCTAGCAATTATAGCTTTCACATCTGCCTATAGATATTATCATTTCTCATTCAGTTTGTAATTTTAAGTCGAATTTTACTTCAACTTCACTGAGGAGGCAGCTAAGAGTATCATCATGCAGCTATATAGAAATTTTTAAGAACTGGTCTAAGTTCTCTCATTTTTCAGTATCTTTTGGAAAGAGTTTAGTTGATGCTGAGCACTTCTGAAAGTCATATTCTACAGGCTATCTATTTTCAGAACATAAACAGGTCTGCTCATATTTTTTAAATAATTTTTTGAAGTGAAAGGCAGTTGTTTCCAAATAATGTATTTTAGAAAACAGATCTAGTCTGAATGGCAATTTCAGTTACCAATATAGTGCATGATAATCAAATGTACATCCTTTTCATGCTGCTCATTATCATAGTTTTAAGATAAAAGAAAAAATTTAGGAACAAGTGACCCATATAAAGATCCAGTATGCTCACTTCCATGAGAGAAGGTTAAATATAAAAACTATTTTCCTTATAAATAATCTGCTTTAGTAAAAGCTAAATTATAAAAATATCTTACGATTGTACAACACAATATAACATCTGTTGAGTTGTCTAATAAAATGGATAACAAATGATACAACCATACCAGTAAATCCTACATTTTATTACTTCTAATACTACTGTACAAGTAAATCAACGCTTTGACAGTGCTTCTTGATAGTTTTATTACAGTTTCAGTAAACCTAAGGCAGTTTATTGCTTTAAAGTCACCATTTTACTTCATGGTGCTTCTTTGCAATTAGTCATTTTCATCCTGAAAAATCTTGCAGGATGAAAAACAACACTGCCTGAGAGTTTAGAAGGTTATTCTGAATTTTGTCTGTTCTAGTCAATTTCTCAATTCTAAGATTGTTTGTATAATGCTGGGAACAGAATAGGCAATTAACAGAAAACACAAACACACACACACAAGACTGTCTTTAAAGTGAGAACAAATTCAACCTGGATGTATGTTGACAAGAACACTAGTTAGTACCAAAATAAAACTGACTGCATATTTGTGGATTTTAAAGAATGTTAAAACCAAAAACAACTCAGTAAATCAGAAAATATAAGTAGATGTTTGCTTTCTTGTAGCAACATCAAAATTCACTAAATAGGAGAATGCAAAAGGGGAGAAAAAAGCAAGAGTTTTAGTAACATTTTTATCTTCAATTATATTATTTCTTAAATGGACAAAAAGGACTCAGTAACAGTATCATTATTACATAGTCCATACTCAGAAGACAACATTCCATTATAGAAAATTATTTCATCAAAGTATATTCCAGCATGGAGTGCAGTTCTGCAATGCAAAGCAACCAATTATCATTAATTACTTGATTAGTCAGTTAAGACTGGAACAAGTGATGGCCATAGCCTAAGTATTCTACCTCGTCCACAAGAAAAGGTCTTGTGGACACCCTGTCATAAAAATTTTAATATTAAACTGCTTTTGAAAGTAAGTTTCTCTGCTTTAATGAGTTTTAATGATTTCAAGCTTCACAGTTTAAAAAAAAAAGGTTATTTGTGTCTTAGAGGGCTTTTAATATGAGGAAGCTAATGAATGAATCAAGATGAAAGGAAAAACAGGTGGTACATGCTTCAGATATTTTTCTGTCATGTTTTAGTGATTAGGTATGAAAAGTCAATTTTCACAAGAAGGATGAAGGAAGTTCAACAGTACTTCTGAGTTCCCGCTTGATTAGAAAAAGCTATATAAATGGAAAAATCACACCCCTAAAGCTGCACATTTCCCTTCACTATGTGAAATGGAGCAAACGATGGACTCTCATAGATGTGGCCACTGGCTACACACAAGGGACAAGCTACGAAATACCACATTCTTCTCCATTGTTATGCTTTCCTTTTGCTCAGGTAAGAGTGGTGCTGCAGCGTCTTCTGGAATTACAGCCATGTGGGCAAAGCGGTCTTAACCGAGGAAATTCACTTAGTTTATTGCCAATTAACATTAACTTTTAATTACAGATTCAGGTATTGAGGAAAAAAGACCAAGAGTTAAATGAGCACTTAGGGGAGCACCTTCCATCCCCAGGTCCCACTTCAGTCCAGAACCTCTTCCACAGTCCTACCCTAGCTTCACCTGTTTTCACTAGGCAATACGGTTGGTCTGCTCCACATCCCTTCACTGAGACAACAGCCATCACAGGCAGATGCAGTCAGGGCCTAGAGGTTCTTTTTGCCTCTACTTTTGCACCCTACTCTTCATCTCCTGCTCTTTGCTTCTTCCTGCTCCTCTGCTCCATCTCTTCAAATGCACATCTCTTCCCTTATCTCCTCCCATCACCTTCTGTGTGTCCTCACATGCATCCTTTTGTTACTTCATATGTGTCCTTCTGGCTGCCCCTTTTTTCAGTACCTGTGAACTGAGGCACCACATGCTCCTCTGAAGTTCTGGCCCACAGTCAGCTATTTTCATCCATTTCAGAGCAAGCTGGAATCAGCTGCAGCAGCACAGGGCAGCTCATGACCTCCTCCTACACAGGCCACCCCTGCAGCCCCTGCTACCAAACCCTACAGTTAATGCCCAAGCTGTCAGTTCAGACAGAAGAGTTAGGATAAACTTCCATCAGGATACAGCCCAACGCAAGTTCACTGGAGCCTACAAACGTGTTTTGAAGTAATGCTGAGAGGTGTCACTTCTGCTGTGGCTTCACAGGTTAATGGAAAGATAAGAAGGCAGCAGAACAGGATGAAAGACCCTGTCCTGCTGTGCAGCAGCAATGCTCTGCAAGCTTCATCCAGGTGCATTCAATCCTAGGTATGGTTCCATATGACCTGCCTGGGATTTTTCTTGAAGTCTCACATCTGGTGAATTTAGTTCACCGTAACTTTGCTACACTAAAGTGTGCCATACTGCAACAAGGATACAGTGCAGTGCAACCCTAGGAGAACAATTTCAGAGTTTTAAGTTTCAATATTCATCTTCCAGAGGAAAAGGGAAGCTCTACTTGC
Source organism: Eurystomus gularis (assembly GCA_013400335.1). NCBI lineage: Eukaryota > Metazoa > Chordata > Aves > Coraciiformes > Coraciidae > Eurystomus > Eurystomus gularis. The sequence continues at coordinate 20,304 of VZZY01013826.1, forward strand.
TCTTTGTAAGAAGTGGTATTTGATACCATTGATATACCATTAGCTCTTCAGTAATCACTTAAGATATGCAGCCATGCCCACAGAAAAACTCATATAAAAGGCGAGCCATTGCATTTCCAAGAAACAAAAATGAGTGTGCAGAACAGCAAATAAGGCATTTAAAGGACAAGCTACGCACCTTCTGTACAAATAAGAAATCACAAAAATGTGGGAGCTAGGAATGCTCAGCTGTGACAAAATGTGTCTAGCCCAAGTTACAAACACCATTCTGTGCCTAGAAGAGACAGATGTTAACTCTGTTATGCCCACATAGTAGATCCTCCATTTATTGCATTACCATGCTTCAAATTCCATCAGAGGATCATTGTAAAGCCACCATCAAGTGTGCATGTTCTTAGATACTCTCTTAAGTAGTTCCTCATTCCTATGTACTTCTACTGCTTAGACATAATAAGGGAAAAATGTAGCTAGAGGGAAAGATCCAACAAACTCTATCCAAAGCTTGAGATGTCTACTCAGTAGCTGGTGCTTACTCTGTACAGGGAGCCACTGCCATTAAAAATGGTGGGAGGTTGCAGATGGACAAATCCTCTGCATGTGAGTTTGCTCCTCTCTGCCAAACAATCACATGTCAGTTTAACAGACTCTCCAGGATGAAAAGCATTTCAGAGTTTTTCTTTTAACTGAGATCATAGAATCATAGACCATGTTGGGTTGGAAGGGACCTCTAAAGGCCATCTAGTCCCACCCCCCCCTACAATAAGCAGGGACATCTCTAACTAGGTCAGGTTGCTCAGAGCCCCATCAAGCCTGACTTTGAATGACTCCATAGATGGGGTCTCCACCACCTCTCTGGGCAACCTGTCACAGTGATCAACCACCCTCATGTTAAAGAACTTCTTCCTAATGTCTAACCTAAATCTACCCTTTTCTAGCTTAAAACCATTACCCCTTGTCCTATCACTACAAACCCTTGTGAATAGACCTTCCCCTGCCTTCCTGTAGGCCCCTTTCAGGTATTGGAAGGTCATTATAAGGTCCCCCCAGAGCCTTCTCTTCTCCAGGCTGAACAACCCCAACTCGCTCGCCCTGTCTTCATAGGAGAAGTGCTCCAGCCCTCTAATCATTTTTGTGGCTTTCCTCTGGACACACTCCAACAGGTCCACATCCTTCTTGTGTTGGGGGCTCCACAGCTGAATGCAGTACTCCAGGTGAGGTCTCACCAGGGCAGAGTAGAGGGGCAGAATCACCTCTCTTGATCTGCTGGCCACAGTTCTTTTGATGCAGCCCAGGATGCGATTGGCCTTCAGGGCTGCCATTGCGCATTGGTGGCTCATGTCCAGCTTTTCATCTACTTTCATCTACCCAAAGTCTTCTTCCACAAGGCTGCTCTTTAGCATGTCCTCTCCCAGCCTATATTGATAATGCTGGTTGCCCCGGCTCAGGTGCAGAACCCTGCACTTGGCCTTGTTGTACCTCATGAGGTTCACCTGGGCCTACCTTTCCAGTCTGTCCAGGTCCAGTCTGGACATATCCCTCTGGCATATCAACTGCAGCACCCAGCTTGGCATCATCAGCAAACCTGCTGAGGGTGCAATCAATGGCACTGTCAATATCATTAATAAAGATGTTAAACAACACTGGTCCCAGTAAAGACCCCTGAGGGACACCACTCATGACCTTTTTCCCCCTGAACATCAAGCCGTTGACCACTACTCTCCGGATGTGACCATCCATCCAATTTCTTATCCACTGAACAGTCCACCCATCAAACCCATATTTCTCCAACTTTGAGAGAAGGATGTTGTGGGGGACTGTGTCAAAGGCCTTGGAGAAGTCCAGATAAATGACATCCATAGCTCTTTCCTCTTCCACTGATGCAGCCACTACATTGTAGAGAGCCACTAGGTTGGTCAGGCAGGACTTGCCCCTAGTAAAGCCATGCTGACTCTCTTGGATTACCTCCCTGTCCTCCATGTGCCTTAGCATATCTTCTAGGAGGATCTCTTCCATGATCTTCCCAGGCATAGAGGTGAGGCTGACAGGTTGGTAGTTTCTGGGGTCTTCCTTTCTATCCTTTTTAAAAATGAGTGTGATGTTTCCTTTCTTCCAGTCACTAGGGACTTCACCTGACCGTCATGACTTTTCAAATATTATGGAGAGTGGCCTGGCAACTAGTCAAATGCTTCAAGAATAACTTCTGTGGGAACTGGTTTTCTTCTAGTCTTTCTTTCTTCACTTTTCCCATATGCTGGATATGCTGCCTCAAACCAGGATGGAACAGTAAGCCTGAAATACTGCACAGGCGTAACTAGCAGAGTTGAAGTGATCCACGTCCCCAGAGACCATCCAACATGATGCCTGAATCCAGAAGCATGTTCTTTAAATTACCAAGGTAATCATAAACAAACACTAATCAATTTTTCTAGAGCATAGCAATTCTGCAAGGAATATAGAGCTAGGTTACAATACAGCCACTGCGCTTCAGTCTCAAAAGGGCCTAGTACAAAACAGGGGACAGAGTCCCGTAGGAATTAAGGCCATTAGAAATTTTCTATTTCAAGTGAGTGAAGTTGTTATATAATAAAAATGCCTTCTCTGCCAAAAAGGAACATGAATTAGTCTCTTTATCAGAAAAGGATCCCAAACTCACTCTGAGTGGCACCTACATAGGAGCTCAGAAAAAGGATTTCAGTCCAAGAACACTCTAGGGCTGAAGGCAAAGGCTGCAACAGTATAATTTAAAAAGTCATGGTTGTAACAACTACAACTTTAACTTCAAAGTAAAGTATTTCTACGAAAGCAAGAGTATTAAAACTATTTAGAAAGTTGTATTTTATATAGCAAAGGCTGCTGAACTTTGAGTATACCTGATAATAAACACCTTTAAAACAAAGGTTTATAAAACAAACTCACAGATTTGCATGGAACAAAGGTTTACATATTTAGTACATAAACTACTCAGGCAGGGGAAACTGTTCATTAAAAAATACACAGGCTGAGATATATATCTTCCTTCACAGGCATTTAAACGTATATCAAGTATTGTAGGACTAGGTACTATGACACACCTGTCAAAGAAAGACTGGTTTATATTCAGTTATTTTTACCAAGAGACCAACTGTTTTAACTGTTGTTGCTTGACTGCAGTACTCAGCTCTTACAGAAATTCAGTATTATTTCTAGACAAAATACTAAATTCTCATTAAGCCTGAGATTGTTCTTTTCTCTTTTGATGTCAGACGTTAATTGCTGAGCTAAGAAGTTAAAAGCAGAGATTTCAGCCTGCTACTCTGAAAATACTGCTTATTGCCACACATTCAAGCAATGTCCATCCTTTCCCCTTATCAAGAATCCCCAAAACAATGAAATATGCAACTGTTACTAGGAAAAAGGCACATATTACTGTATTACCTCCCCTAAATCTACAATTATAAACCAATATATTCTCCAACACTTGATAGAAAATCAGACAAGACTCAAAGCTTTGAAATTAGCTAGTTATTTTCAAACTATTTTCTTCAATGCCTTTCTTGCATTAAGGTAACATGAACACTGCAACTGCATTTTTTTCCAATTTTATTAAAATTGGCTTTAATATGTCAAGCTGATTCACATTTCAGTACCAGTTCTTACTCTTCTGTACTTCAATATTTATAGCATTGCCTTTCCATTTCTGTTCCATCAACTCCTTTCACTTCACTTTCTCTCATATTATACAAAGTATGGTGATTACATAGTTATCTGCTAGGATTAATGTATGGGGCCAACACGGCAGGTACAAACAGCCAAGTGACAAAATTATACTAGAGGTTTCTTTACAAAAGCAATTTCCTTTTTACTTTATCCAAGGTATATTGTAATTCAATTGCTCTTTCACATTCTTCATAATATTTGGAAATAAAGGCTTTAGAAGTTGTTTGCTTTTCTGTATAGCTTAGGAACATTGTGAAAACACTGTAACCAGCATTTTATGTAACATAACAGACCTCCTCACCCTCAAGATCAAAAGTTCACAAATCACATAAGCAACCAAGCAATATAACAGATGAGATTTATTATAGAATGTTTCCAGATCCTGTTTTCTGACTGAAAGCTTTCATGAAAACAGCCCCTGAAAATAAAGTACATTGGGTTGAAGATAGTAAAAACTCCCTTGGGAAATCACAAAAGAAAGCTGGGTAAGCACCTGATACTCAAGTAAATAGCAGTCACACAAGAATGTTCAGGGGTCTGCTATGCTATTAACCAGCTCACAGGACACAAAATAAAGGCTTTTATCTTCCTGACCATCCAAACTAGCCATTCATTCCTAGGAAAAAAGTCACAGTAACATAGAGTAACCAAAGTAATGTGAGAACTCATCGAGCATATGAAGATAGATAAATGAGGGACTGAGAATGTCTCTTCCATTGTCATTCTGTGATTATCTATAACATGCTTGCCTCCAAGCAAATTAGATTTCAGAAAATAAAACATAGCAGCCTTACATTTAGAAAGAGAAAGGTGCATCTATCCAAACAGACCATCACTAATTGCACAGTGAACCCAAGAACGATTATTCAATTGTGATAAACTGGAGGTGGGAAACAAGTACCAGGAATGAAGTTGTATGCATTTTGAATTTGCACGCATAAAGGAACTACAGCAGAGCAATCAAGAATATTAAACAAGAAATTTAATTCTGGAGCATGCATCACAAAATTCAAAACTTTATTGCAGCAATTCAAGTTAATTTCATCATAACATCCATACCAAAAATAACAAAACTCTTCCCCATCAATTTAACCAAGTTGTGCCATTCTTCTGTAATTACCAACTTCTGTCAATGGCTTCTACTACATGAACAACAGGAAGAAATAGTTTCCAACTTACCAATTAATTTAAATACAAAGATGGCATTTAAGAAACAGCCCTGGTCAAGGATGATGTGGGATAGTACTGAGTTACAGGAAGCATGAAGATTTACTGTGCTTTCACTAGAACATGATGCTCACTTTCAACATATGCTCAGGTTGCTCCACACACTTGTAAAGCTGAAGGGACCTGACCCTCTCTCTTTTTGGAGTAACATTGCTCTCTGGTGTGTGTGAGGGACAAAAAAAAATGATATTGTTTTTCTTTTAACCACAGAACTAAATTGATCTCTGAAAGTTGAGCATGTCATATATCTGCTAACATGCATAGATTTAAGAGAAAGATACTCCCTGAACCATCGAGGTTTTTTGACCTCATCAATACCTAAATACTGTGATTTTTGAATCATAGAATCGTTTAGGTTGGAAAAGACCTTCAAGATCATCAGGTCCAACCATTAACCTTACAATGCCAAGTCCACTGCTAAGCCACACCCCAAGCACCATATCTACAGCACTATTAAACATGTCCAGGGATGGTGAGTCAACAACTTCCCTGGGCAGCCTGTTGCAGTGCTTGAAAACCCTTCCAGTGAAGAATTTTTCCTAAATTCCAAAGTAAACACCCCTTGCTGCAACTGGAGGTCATTTCCTCTTGCCCTATCGCTTGTTATATGGGAGAAGAGACCAACACCCACCTTTCCACAACCTCCTTTCATGTAGTAGTCTCCCCTCAGGTCTCCCTCAGCCTCTTCTTCAGACTAAACAGCCCCAATTCCCTCAGCTGCTCCTCATAAGAGGTGTACTCTAGGCCCTTCACCAGCTTAGCTGCCCTTCTCTAGACCCATTTCAGCATCTCAATGTCTTTCTCGCAGTGAGAGGCCCAAAACTGGACACAAATAATTAATAAATACAGTAAAGAGGGAAGTGCCACACTACAGATATATCACATCTTGAATGGGCACATAATGTAATATATATAAATTCCTAGAGTAGCTACAGGAAGATTTAGAATGTTTCGTTGTTGTTTCAATTTGTGTCTTCTTAAAATGAGGCAAACATTACAGTTTTAGTACAAGGTAAAATTCAAGGAAAGGAGAACTACAAAATGGACCATTGTCTTGGCACTCTTTTGTGGGAACCTGTAGTTAAACTGTGTAAATCTAAGAGATAAAGGAAAAACTATGAGCTAAGGTTTCGCTTAGTGTATAACCTGCAAGTGTTAATTAATAAGCTTATTTTCAGGCAGTTATGAAGGATGTAAATAGATGTTCAGATTGCTACACAGACTACACCTGATGACATTTTGGGCATACCAGCTTAATCTGTAAACCAAGTGTCCCAAAAAAAAAGTCTTTCCATAGAACTCTGTAAAGCTAACACATCTTCAGATGTGTTGAATACTTGCACCGGGAATGTTTAGAAGTGCGCTAGGGAACATATTTTAAGTGACATCCATCTTCCCAATCTAGACACAGTGTAAGAAATATGTATCAATGCTGTCATTTGAACATGCACTCACAGATTTCCACTAACTTTCTTCTTGCAGCAGCCATACATCAAAGCACAATTGTCTTACTAATCCAAAGCACAGGACTAGTGACTGATAAAAAAGAACCAACTTTATTGCTTTAATATCTGAATAAGAGTTCATATTTGGATAGTTTATTAGTAGACTACTCTCACTACTATAGAAATAAGGAGAATGGAAAGTAGCAAAATATAATAAATCCAATTAGCTATAACAGCCAGCATAAGGTCTCACTTCATTTATTTTTTCCACCAAAATTTTTAATATTAAAATGTTTCCAGTACATTTATGAAACCAATGAGGTGGAAAATCTTTACTGTTACAAAAAAAAAAAAAAAGGAGCAGTATCTTAGATCTTAAGATAGCTCTTATTTTCTAGGGTAATTTACCCAGGCAGAAACATTTCAAGTTATAATACTAGTAGCATGCTTCTAACCAAGTTAGCAGTACTACTAAAAACTAGTCAGTGGTATGAAAACTGATTTGCAAATACGTCAACATGCTTTAATCCTGGTGAAGCCAGCAAAGGCTGAGTTAGGTACAAGCACTGCATTTAGCTTCAGGAAGCAGCACTAACATACTAAGCACGCCTGTGAAAGACATTTCCAATTATTTGGTATATTTTAATCTTCCCTCCCCCAGAAACTCAGCAGTGCTTTCCCAAGAAAGGCTCCATAACTGTTGTGAAGCTTCATTCAGATGGTTTCGCCATTGACAGGAAAATAAAAACCTAATCAAAAGTGTACCGAGTTGCCAGCATCCTATAAAATTATTTTAAGAAAACACCAATAGACTAAGATAAAATATTGACATTTTCAGCTGGCAAAAAGTGAGACAAGAGAAGTAAAAGAGAATTCTATAAAAAGAAAACAAAATCTCTACATCACTATGGCAAGAGCTATTAATCTGATTATATACAGCAAGGGAATGATGTATTCATCCACTTCATCTAATTCATACACTTAAGCTAAGCTGCTTTGTTGGCCATCTACTGTTGGAAATACACCTGATGATTCCATACTTCAAAAGCTAACTTGTAGCACAAGTAATAGTCTAATCACCCAATCAAAAGTGAAAACAATTTTAAAGTATACACATTGTCTGGGTTTTTGTCAGTATAAATAATTAACGTAGTCTCCATGGAAGCCTTTCAAGTCAAGGCTGGCAAACAGAACTCTTAAGATGTAAATAACTGAACAAGAGTGATAATAAACATTTCTTAGCCATTTCTATTAAAGAATTTGTAAATTACATATTGCCATTGTATCTAAAGCTAAAGTTTTACCCCATGTGCTGTAGCTTTGTCAGGTCATACTAATCTCATCTGCAAATAAGTTTATTCCATCCCCTTGATTCAGAAACAGGAAAAAAAAAAAAAATCAAGAAAACGTGCACTAGTGAATTCCTGTTTCTTGGATGTTACTGTGTCTGGAATTATAAAAAGGCAGACAGGAGAGATAGCTGGGACAAGATATTAATTCCATTGGGTGGTTTTCAATATTCTTCCACTGCTAATATGCAGTTTCAGGACAAACAAGCTCAATTCTCCAGCATTTCACAACCCTCTCAGAGGGAGGCCTCCCCTTTCAGTTGTTTGGATAGCACATACGCACACACGCATGTGCATGTGTATGTTGCAACACTGAATATCAGAATACTAATAACATTTAAACATTTTATTAGGTTAAACATATGATATAATTACTCAGGAATAGGCCCTGATGCCTTTATAAGCGGTGCTACAGATTAGAACTAGTTTGTTTATAAGGGATGTTTACCTAAAGTTAACATCTCTGTGATGAGAACTGAAATAAAACTGTCAAAAGTATGAAAAAGCTCAGGGTGAAGTCTTGGCCTGCCAAGTCATCATTTACATAAAAATACAGTTAAAAGTTTCAAAGTTATTCAATAGCAGTTATATCTGAGTGCTTTCATGACACAGCAACTAATTGTAAAATTTTCCTTTTATTATGGCATATCTGTAGCTGTGCCTGTTCAGCTGAAGTTGTGTCAGATTTATAGTGAACTGTTTTAATTCAACATCTGGACCTCACAAAAATAATAAAGCTGAACAGGCACTGTCAGGCTATTTGCACAGAACAACACAAGCACTGGATATGGAACAATCTACTTCTATGTGACTCTTAGCTTCTGAGTCACACATAACATGAAATAAAGAGTATATCATAAGAAATTCTCCTCTTGGATGGCAAATCAGTTTAATATACACATTGTTATTATGCAATGCAGATAAAATCAAATCAGTTATCACCTCATTGATGAGGCAGACAAAATATTTAGGTGAGGAAGATACAGAATCAAAGCATCATTTAGGTTGGAAAAGACCTTAAAGATCATCAAGTCCAACCATTAACCCAGCACTGCCAAGTCCACTGCTAAACCATGTCCCCAAGCACTACAGATACACCATTTCTAAACATGTCCAGGATGGTGGCTCTGCCACTTCCCTGGGCAGCCTGTTTCAGTGTTTGAAAACCCTATGAGTGAAAAAAATTTTCCTAAATTCCAAACTAAACCTCCCCTGGCAGAACTAGAGGCCATTTCCTCTCGTCCTATCACTTGTTACTTGTGATAAGAGACCAGCACCCACCTCTCTACAACCTCCTTTCATATAGTTGTAGAGAGCCATAACGTCTCCCCGCAGCCTCCTCTTCTTCAGACTAAATAGTCCCAGTTCCCTCAGCTGCTACTCATAGGACTTGTGCTCCAGACCCTTCACCAGCTTCACTGCCCTTCTGTGCACCTGCTCCGGCACCTCAGTGTCTTTCCTGTATTGAGATGAACTGAACCCAATATTTGAGGTGTGGATTCACCAGTGCCGAGTACAGAGGGATAACCACTTCCCTGGTCCTGCTGGCCTCACTATTTCTGAAACAAGCCAGGATGCCATTGGCTACCTTGGCCACCTGAGCACACTGTTGGCTCATATTCAATCAGTTGTCGACCAACACCCCCAGGTTCTTTTTCACTAGGCAGCTTTCCAGCCACTCCTCCCCAAGCCTGTAGTGTTGCATGGGGTGTTGTAGTCCAAGTGCAGGACCCAGCACTTGGCCTTGTTGTGAACTTCATCCCACTGGCCTCAGCCCATTGATCCAGCCTGTCCAGATCCCTCTGTACCGCCTTTCTACCCTCAAGCAGATCAACACTTCCACTTAACTTGGTGTCTGCAAACTTACTCAGGGTGCACTCTATGTCCTCATCAAGATTATTGATAAAGATATTAAATATATCTAATACATCCATTTTAAAAATGTAATGCTTCCTTTATTTGACAGGATAGTAACTTTGAGTGTTTGCTACATTTAACAAGCCAATGAAAAAATTAAGTAGACCTTAAATAGTGCTGCTACAGTCCATTATGAAGTGCAATCATGAGAAGGTAAAATTATTTCAGTGCAAGTCCTCAGAGAGGCCATTAAGGTGCCATTAAAAGACCATTATAACATTTAACTTCAACAGTAAAACTACTTCATTACAAGTCATACCATCATTTCAAAAAGAGGCATGCAATTCTCACCAAAAAGAGGTATTCTAATTCACATATCACCCTCATTTTGGTTCTTTTATTTGCAATTTTAAAGTTTGTTAACCTTCTGCTTGCTTATGTAAGAACTAAGATCCAAGTGGTCCAATTTCCAGATGTGTTGGCACTTACGAGCATTATTAATGCCAATGGAAGTTGAGTGTAGGAGGTTAATAGACTTTAAGCTCTAGAATGACTTTGAAAATATGCATTTTAATCTCTCAACATTATAGCATCCACTATAACTTACCTTCCTGAGGAAATATTAACACCACTATTAATTTCTGATTAAGCAATTAGCCATTTCACACATACACTGCATAAGTATGAGGCTAAGAACAAACTAACCTTTGCTTTACTTTCCACTAGAAAGATAATTTCCCTCAAAATCAGAGTAAGTTATCCCTGCAGAAAGTTTGGGTTATTTCAGATGCTGTTACAAGGCTAATCTAGCCATTTTTGCAACATGGCTCTGCCACAGTGAAGTGATTAATAATTTAAAAGACAGAAGATGTGTCAGAGAGAGCTGTCTGGGCCTCAGCATGTTGTGACACTGCCGCACACGCTGTGCTTACAGAGCAGCATCCTCTCTCCAAGCGCCACCACTGCCACATCACCAAACGAGCAGCTTGCTGCTAAATGCGGACCAGACATCTTCCTACAGATGAGGAGGGCAGAATCTGACACAGGTACCACTCAGAAGGGGACATTTTGCTACTAAATACAGTTTTTAAATGGTACAGCTAGAAAACATATTAAGTAGCAATAATCAACAGCATCTCCAAAAAAAGCAAAACTGAAGTGGGTTTCAATCTGTTTCAGTTTCCAGAACTAAAAGAAATCCCTACTGGGACACAAACTATGCAGCTACCTTAAACCAACTCTATGTAACATATTTCTCTTAATCACCTTTTATGGATATCTTAGAAGTAATCTTTGTTCCCAAGGATTAAGTAATTGCAGACTTACTACTAACTATTAAATGATATTTTTAGAGTATCATTACATTATTGAAGTACGACCTCTACTGTGCAAGCTTTGGCCTATCACTTGGTATAAAGGTACTTCAGCTTTGAACCTCTCATCCAAAATAAATGAAAATTGATTAACTTCAACAGTAGTTGATTTTTCAACTCTGATAATTACAGGCTGGAGGTGAGACTTGGAACCGGTGCATCTTCTTTGAGGAATAAGTTATTCCACATCATTTAGAAGTAAAAAAAAAAATAATTCTCCAGCCAAAATGTATGTTTAGTACTTTGACTGTGAAAAATCTATATATACATATTGTTCAAAGAATACCTGGAAAAACAAGAATCACTTATGCATTTAAAAATTAATTATGAGTTTGAATAGTGACAACAATATTATAAAATATCATAAATGGACCTAGAGTCTACAAAGGAATGAGTATCCTATAATGGGTTGCACATGCCACATCCACATACCACATTAAAGGGCAAGATAAGGCAGCATTCTATTTTTTTAAGGATCACTATCTGCTTTACTCTGTGTCTTTGATCACTATTTAAACAAAAGACTTCAAATTTGAGGTAGTCTATTAAAGACATTTTTTAAATGAAACTTCAGAGTGTTTTTAAATGCTGGAGCACACCCATATTGACTTGAAAATAAAACCAATCTACAATTCCTTGTTTGAGGGGTTCTGGGTTTTTAATTGGGTTTCATAACACAATCTGACCTCAGTTCATTGTTTTGGCGCATTTCCAGTGAACATCTAGTTAACATATGGCACCAAGCTTTGAGTTTTAGGGGCACAAAGTTTACTCATGTACAGTGCGTGGGACAGAGAAGTTTGGTTTTTAAACAGGGCTGAGGGCTACAAGTTTCAAATACGCACTTATTTTTAGTATCACAGAATAGAAGGCACATGTAAAAACTGATAAAACAACAGTTCCAATAAATTAAATACAGCAGGAGCTATATATCTTGTTTAATGAACAGAACCAGCAGCACATGTTCCACCCCCACTTAAAAAAATAAAAATATTAAAACAAGCTCAGTAAGATGATCTCGCTGTTTAAAAATAATTTCAGGGAAGTGGCCAACAAAGAGAAGCACTAACACAATTCAGTGTTCCTTAAACATAACCTGAATTTCTCTACAGTAATGACTGCTGTCCTAGGAGGGGATATAAACTAGAAATTGAAAAGACATGTTGAACAACCAGAGAACTATCAAATTTTATAATCTAATTAAACTATAATCAAGGTAGGCAGGTACAGAGAGTGGTATGAAAAAGCAGCTTCGTTTCTAGTGATATGTATTAGAGCTTTAATTCATGTTGGTTAGAACGCATGGTATAAATATGTTCAAAACAGTCATTATGCAGTTACTAGCATTTTTTTATTGCTTATATTTCTTTACAGTATTAAAGTTGACAGAATACTGATGTGCTTATTTTTGTTACTTGTATGTATTTTCTTCTACACTGTCAAGTGAAATCTTCACAGGTCTAGTTTCCTTCCTTGAAGCCAAAATACAATTATTAACAAAATTCTCCTGAAACCATTTTATCTTGCCTGTTCATTTAAAAACTTCAGTGAAGCTACACTGATACTTTCAGAACACATGGATTCCTTCTGCAAATGCACATTTGCTAGAATGTTTTATATTACATGCATCATTTTAAAAGACACTAGAAAATTGCAGCCATTTGCAGCACAAATTCTTCAGGTAAGGAGATCAAGATCTTCAAATACCCTGATCCTTCTTTTGACTTTTATTTTGGCAGACAGCTAGAGTTTTCTCAATTCTTTTATGTTCTTTAAGAGGACATTCCAAAAGAACAGAGATTCAATAAAGGTAAGAGCGGCATTCTTTCTCCTTTCCCCTATTCCAAGATTTGGGAAAATACCTTGCTTTTCATGGATATCAGACCACAGTGAATATAGCCCTATGGGCCAAGGGCTCCTTCAAGGCCAGCAAGCCACTTGCAGGACAGCAGTATTAGCTGGCAACAAACACTGTTGGACAGAGACACCAGCTCCTCAGACCAGTTCAGCATCCTCTGTACTACATAGCTCACTTCACTGCTGGTTTCAGCACAAAATCCACAGTACCAAGCCCTCAAGTGAAGGCAAGTGAATTGGTAACATTACACACAGTAATTGCTTGTCTCTCTAACAGGCATGGAAGCTGCAACCTCTGAAAATTCTACTAACCTAGACACACAGGGAACTGCAAAAAGTTCCACATATTAAGACGTAGGATCCATGTTACCATGGTTTTGAAGATACTTCATTTTGGCTACATATTTTAATATGCAGATGAATAATTACTTCAGGACTGCCCGTCACAGCTATGATGTAGCATTTTACTGAAGCTGTATTACACAATTAGACACTAGCTGGAGTAATCTTTACCTTCAGAGGAAAAAAATATCAGACATGTCTGGCAGCTGAGCAACTTTTTTCCTACTCAGGTAGGTCTCCATCAGATAGCTGAAGGCAGATTTTATCCAGAATGAAGTCTGTGAGAAATACTGTTAAATCCTGGAAGCTGAAGAGCATTACAGAATGAATAACATGGTGCGATACAAATGATTATTATATTATGGATGTTTGCATTTCCTGGTTACTCACAATGAGAATGTCTAGTATTTAGAACTGTAGGAGGGAGATACCCCAAAGACATTGGGATTTCTCAGACTCAAATGATTGCGCACTAATGTCCAGTGCCTTCTCTGACTGGCTGACTCAAAACAACAGATGGGGATGGCTGCCTTCCACAGAGCCTAGGTCTTCTTTAATGTGAGCAGCAGTGCATACAAAAGGTATTCCCTCAGCGTATTCCTGACGTTTAAATGCAGTAGAGCCCATCCTGCTCTGCAATGGGTATCTAGGAAATGAGCCAGTTGTAAAACAACTTGCTTATTTTTAATTTTGTGCATGTGTGGTTTCCATCCACACACACACACACACAAACACCACAACTCAGTCTTCTTCACTCAGTGCAGCCATCACCACAACTATTCCTTTGCCCACCGGTGGAGCACTGCACAGTTGCAGAGCTGGTAAGCATGCCGAGAAGCTTACAGTAACCAACAGAAGTCTCACCTTCCCCCGTGTTACAGGCAAATTTCCCATTTATTTCCAGCATGCTGGGGCAATTGCACTGATTTCTGCTCTTCACATCCATGTGTTTCTTCACTAAAGAGAGGGGCATGGTTTCGGTTTCCCTAGTTTCCACCAGCATTACTCCAACTGTCTCAGGTTAACTGATACTTGACTAATTCACAGTAATTTTAGCGCAGATGTACAACATCGGCTGCGTCATCCTATTTTCTTTTTAAGTATATTCATTTTTCAAGTGAAGTGATTACAGCAGCTCCTCTTCTCCAAGCAATTTACACATCAACATGCATCATTAGAAAACTTTTTTTTTGAGGGAACTCAAGTATCTACATATTAACAGCTTTACATAAAACAAAACAAAACTGATTAGCTTTTGTTATTTCTCCTTTGCATATCTATGCAATCCATTAGACAGAAAGGGGTCTGGCATGCATATGACAAATAACAGACAATTGCAAATATGTTTAATATTCCTCTTTGTAATATAGTTCAATTCCTATAACATCATTTAGATTGCCCTAAGGAGTTTCTGTACTTTGTACTTCATAACATTTAATCTCTCTCCTGCGAAATCTTGAGGAACAGCCTATTACACAAGTCAACCCAACAGCAAGTTCCTGACAATGATTTCATGAAGGCCTTTATCCCAAAGGGCATTGGTAGGTAATTTGCAAACCTAATGTACATCTAGTCAGCAGAGAAGGTTTTCTATGTTCGCTTACATCCCTGTAATATAGTACAGGATTATTACTGAAGTTCAAAAGTTTCAAAGCTATTTGCCAGATGTAAATAATTCTAATTTAAACTAGAATTACAGCTAGACACTATTACTAACTTCCATTTAACAGCTGATATAAAAGCATACCTTTGAAGACGGAAATTAAATAATAATATTCCATGCTAAAAATCTAGAACTGGGTTAAAAACTTGCTTTCTCCTTTTTGGTTGTTGACATGAAACCATGAATCAATGACAACAGATTTATTAAGGAGCAGATATGATCATACTGATACTTACAAACACTGTCTGGCATTTACATAAGACCCAATTAATTATGAACTATATAAGCAAACGTAATATTTAGGTATTTGTAAAATTACACATCACTATCCCTCCCACACACTTCTCTAAAGCCTGATGAGCACACTTCATTTTAGCAAGCAATAATGCATAATTACTCTGCTCTATCAGTAGGGGCTGCCTCTGATGACATTCACATAGTGCAAACCTACTCAATCATCACACCAGTGCAGTGGTACCATGAGACTTCCCACTGTGACACTCATCCCAGAGGAATACCCGCCTAGCTCTGGAGGGCATCACATTAACCCCACTCTGCAGCTTGATTGCTTTATGCACTGCAGCACTGAAATGTGCACATAAACCCAAAGTAGCCTCCACCATAGGTCCCAGAGTGCTCAACACCTTGGCACTACCACAATGTAAACATTTAAGCAATACAACCACACGTCAGATAGAATTTGGTTCACCATTCCTTACCATAGTACAACATGTCTAGAAAAAGTGTTCCTTTGCTACTTGAAGCATTTCATTGCATTTACTTCATTAATACAAAATGAATAATTTAAAAAGTAAAAGTTAAATTTAAATCTTTGGAGTTTGTGTTACTTGAAAATTCTGAAGCATTACAGCTTCTGCATAACAGCAAAAATGTAAGGAGACTAGTGACCAGTTTTGAACATACTTTTCAGAAGTATTTGATTCCTATCTAAGCACCTAAAAATGAACAATTTCTAAAATAAACAATCATGTCATCAGCTGCACATCAAGTTTTTTGATAAGCCAGGCTCTGTACCGAGATACCCCAAAGTAGATTTCTCATCAGTCCTGACAAAGAAGAATCCTTCATGCACAATGGCAGAACAAAAAAAAAAAGCAGCAATAAGTGGTACTTTGTCTCAACTCATTTGCCACAGCAGACATGTGTGAAAGCTTTGTGACATTTAAGACACTACTATCCAGTTAAAATGGGTCCATGACGTTCTCCAAACAGTTAGAATCAAAACCTATCAGTTATGAAAAGCTTGTTTTCTCCAAGTCATTCTACAACTGAAAAATTATTATTGGGAAGTTTCCCCAGTGAAGTCCTTGCCACCTCCAACACTGTTTTCACATAACAGGTTGAAGACCCTTCCACAACCAGATTCACATTGTTGTTACAGCTTCCTATCTCTCAGCTTCTTCTCCATCTGTGTTGCCATCACTAAAATACTTTTGTCACTCCAAACAATATTCATCACTTTCTTGGTTATGCCTTCATGTACCTGCAGTTATCTCCACTCCCACTGCACAAAGCACAGATAATTATTAGTTTAATTAATCTTCATGACTGTTTCTGAAATTTAGTAGCTTTTCTTGCTGTCCTCTGAATTAGCTTTAAATTGATGTCTGAGAATTCAAACATCTGGTTAGCATGTTGTAAGTGCTGTCATAATTTTAAAACTTTATTGTAAAGCATTTAATAGGCCTTACAGAAAAAGACAATTATGAAATATAAGTTATATATTACCACGATTTCAATGGACAGCTCATTCACACAGGTGAATTAAGTGTGCAGGCAAAGAGAATATCTAGTTTGTAAGTGCAAGCAACTAGAGGTTTTTTGTTAATTCAAAGCTGTTAATATAAAAGCTCTCTCTATATAAACATATATTTTTTTTTTAATGTATATACACATACAAGCACATGTAAAGTTCACTGCTGCAAACAAGGGGACTATCACTGTTGAAGAAAGACTTATTTTTTAAGGGGAAAAGACTTGAAGAAAATCCTTTGACATTTCAATTAAGTTTCTACACAAAAGGCAGAGAACAAAGACTGAAGCGGGAAACTGGAAACTAGAACATAGGGAGGATTTGCTAGGATCTATGAGGGGTTTTTCTGGTTGCAGTGTAAGCTGTTTCTAGGGTTGCATAATGCTCTTTGCCAAGAAAAACATCCTGACCATAGGTGCTATGACTGAAAAAAGCCTTCTGGTATTATCATAAGCCATATTTCTTTAGCTAAAGATGTCAACACACATTTGTAACACCTCATGATGGATCTAGACTGCCAGTCTAATTTGCTACTGCTTCTCTCTTCCTATTCTGCTAAAAAAAAATAAATCAGTTTCTTGATTATTTTAAAAAGAAAAAATATTATGTAGAGCATGGTTCAGATGTTAGAAATACTGCCCAGATGTAGCAGAGCAAAGGGAATGGCATAACTGATTCTCCATGCAGCAATACTAGCTGTTAGAAGCACAGATGGCCTAAGCAACAGTAACACTTTAACAATGAGTCAAGTAAAATCTGTTTTTTATACTGCTAAACCTTTAGAAGCAAAGCGCATTTTTCACAGTGGGTAAGAAATTCCAGAAACGTAAGTACTACCTTGAGTAATTATTGTTAATTAACTAGCAATGAGGCACTATTTCCAAATGTGACATTTAAAGCACATAATGTGATTGTGAATATTCACAAAGATAATTAAGCTCATCTGCTTCAAGTCCTTGATTTCGGCACATCTGAAAACACCTCTTAAATGATCATTAGACCTGTAATCAAGTATTTTGTTGCTTAGGAAAATTGGATACCTTTGCTTACCTCCTAAAATAGGGATGTGTGTTCAAATGCAAGTACATAGCTTTTATTAAGAAACTCTCCTCAGGCAAAACCTGAGGAAAAAAAGACACTAATTCTGATTGTTTTCTCAGAAGAGACAGTTAAAAATAAATTCTTCATACCATCAGATGAAAACAAAAATTAAAATGACTGAGCTTCCTTAATTGAACTCGAGATCACAGGACTAACATGAGGGATACTTGTTTGAAAGTATTCATCATCAAGCCAAGGGTACCACTACTGTGCATACCAAGGATACTATCCACATCAGGTTGGATGCTTCCTTCCATCTTGTTCACAGCTAAGTTAAATTTGTTGCAAAAATAAAAAATTCAACCAAATTACTGCTATGAAATACAATGTATAATGCAAAAAAGGGAAAAATCAGAAAATCCATTCATATGGACCTGTCAGAAAAAAGCTATAACCATTACAGTCTTCAGAGGAGGACGGAGGCTTTGATGACAAACACCAATCTTGGTCTTGATCAAGACTTCTTGTAGAAATAAACCCTGAAGATGGGAGAAAACTGACCTCAAGAACAGGGTGCCAAAACAGTCATGTCTTGGTATTTTATTCTTTATTCTTTTAAGAGTAAAGAAAGCCTCTTTCCACTAGGAAAGAGATTCATGAATAACATGCTCCAAGCTGGAGAATAAACTTTTACGCAGCATTCTAATGTACAATAGATTAAGTTTACTCTATTGCTCTCCAATTATTTTGCACAGAGGATTTTTAATCACTTAAAACAACAGTGTGAATAATTGTGTAAGTCTCTCCTGATGAAAGCTTGGTCAAGAATTATGCTTGGAGAGAAAAAGAAGGTTAAATCTTTCTAAAAAGAAAACAAAAATCACATGTTCTGAAGAAGTATGTAGTGCAAATAAACTCCTGACCTTGTCTAAAAGACAGTTCCTGCCACTGCCTAGCAATGTAAGTGCATGTTTAGCATTCTGCTTCAAAGGTGCATCGCAAGCACTGGTAATGCCAGCTGCCCAGAGAGCAAGGAAGGGTCTGAGGCACTCCATGCTGCAGGTCATTAACCCTAGAGTCTGTACCCTGCTTGTAACAGCAGCCAGCTGGACTTTGCTCTGGAGAATGTCATCCTCCAAGAAAGCATCGGACCTTTTCTCAGTGAAAGGAAAACACCTGACCCCAAACAGCACATACATCTCGGACTCCCAATTCCAACTTTGGGATGAACTTCCTCAAGAGATCCACATGTGCCTTTCCCCGTATCTCTTTTTTAAGCTGCAAATAGATTGAGAAAGCAAGAAAAAAAGTCTAGAAAGTCTCTGGAGATGAACAATGGTGAGAATTAAGACCATGTTGCTGCACTCCTACTAAAGACACAAGTTCAGATAAAAGTGATCTTCAACCAAACTGCTCAATAAAAATCACAACTGTAGTTCTCTAACAAGTGCTCAAGGCATATTGCAGAAAAAAAACCAACCTACTCAGGCTTATCCAAAAAAAGAAACACAGTGGAGGAATAAAAATTAGTATAGATATTTCTTGTCCCTATCTTTATTCTCTGTAAGAACACCAAAAATAGTTGAAACTCTTACAGTCAAACTCCAGTAATAGTCACTTTTGGAAAGTTTATGAGAACTACTTCTGTTCTCATATAAAAGTGGTCAACAGAGTAAAATGGGCAGTGGGAGGTTACATTGCACTAACTACCAAATGTAAAAGATTAGCCTTCAAGCAAACCAGGCTGCCGAACAGGCATCAACTGAAGGCCAGCTGCTATGGTCCATGTCCTCAAAGCTACTGCTGCCCAGAGCAGCTGGGCACTGCCAAAGGGTATTGCTCTTTAGGGCAATACAATCAGGGAATAGAAGGAATAAATAAGAAGCAAAAGACCATATACATCATAACCAAAAATGTAGATTACACATGCTATTTTCTCAAACTAGTTTAAAATCCAAATTAAGCATTCTCTGAATTACTGCAGAGATTCATACTAAAGCAGCCTAGAATTTAACACCCTACATATTAGGCAGTCCAAATGAAACATTAGGAATTCTCAGCCAAAATATCAAAAAAGTTTCAAGAACAGTTGAGGCAAATCAGATCAAACAGTAAGATTCATACAATCAGAGACTCCATTTGATATTTTAATCATCTGTACCAATCAACGTTTATTACCCAATTCCCTCTATTTGCAAAAGAAGCATGCTTACCAAATGCTGAATAATAAGGCAAGCTGCCAAGGGAAGGAAAAAAGAAAAAAGAGAACCACCTATATAAAAAAAATTTACTCTGAAGACAGGCAACCTTTCCATTACAAGCAAAGCTCCCAAAAAAGGCAATTCGTAAAAAAGTATATAAACCCAGTAAAGGATACTTGCAATTATCGGTTATCAGCAACTCTATCCTTCAACAAATTGTTTCTGCCATCAATTTCTACTATTTAACACAGCATGTTCTTTATTTTGCAGAAATATTCTGGAATAATCACACCTGAAGCTAATCACAAATTCTCCATAAACCATTGGCTCTAAGGAAGACACTCATACAAATCACATTTTCAGCCAGCTAAAAGTTATGAGCATGAGTAGGTTTTGCTGCACCTACAAAATAGCAATTGTACATTCATGCTGGGCAGACAGTGCAAGAGAAGTAACTTTCTACGCACACCAATATAAAGGGAAGAATTCCCACCTATTTTGCAGTTAACCTCTAAGTGTTTTGTGACTAGTTATTGTAATGTGGCTAACTGTGGATATACCTCAAATGGTAAGCTCCTGGAAAATGAAGACAAAGAAGTTACAGTTTACTTACAAAACAGTGTTTAAGCTATTCTTTCTTGTACAATATAAAAAAAATTGGAAATTCTAGTAGAAAGTGAAGCCAAGCATGTCAAAGATACGTAAATCCACACCCCAGCTGTATATTACATAGACACAAAAATTTCAGATAATTTATTTCATACAGAGTATTACGCGTATTTGGGATGACATGCTTAAAGCACAGCAGTCTGATGCACCTATTCAAGTAATTCAAGAGAAACCAACAAATCAGCTATTAAGAATTACCTTAAAACCACTACATTTTCTATTGTTGTGCCTATATGGGAGAAGAACAACATGGCGTAAATTTGGCAGTTTCTCAACTTCAGAATGTAATAGTAGTGTGTTAAGAATGATAGAAATGTTTCAGAACAGCTAAGAGCACAAACATGGTAGCGGTTACTACTAGTCAGTACTCATGCCCAGAAGACATCTAAGCAATCAATATCTTACCAGGAGGCAAAGCAGAAGAACTTCCAATGTACTATAACTCCCCAGGAGATAACTAGCTAAATTACTATAGACATTTATTGAATAATCTAGTCTTCCTTTCCCTTTTATGTATCATATTCATTAGCATCAATCACTTCCCTAAGTCTCATATTTTTATGCTCTATAAAAAGTAGGGATTCCTCATAAGTGTTAAACACCTCAATTTCAGACTTGCAGCACTTTGGAAGTGTCCTCAACTCCTACAGGTAACTAATGACTGGATAGATTTGTTCACAAAACCATATCTCACAGCTACTTGCATCCCACACATCTTGAACATCCACTACTAGAGTAAGAAATGCCATTCTATTTAGAACATTAAATACAGTCTTACTGTACCTGCCAGCTTCTGGCACACTTCATATTTGCTGTCAACCCACAACTTATTTCTGACAATAGGAGGGAGAAAACCAACACTGACCAACTCTTAAGATGTTTGGGATTTTTTTTCCCCTTAGGGTTCAGTTAAACAGCGGCTATCAAAATTCAAAACAGATCTATTTGTACTGTACTTCAGTATTATCACACATTTTTCATATAATATTGTGAATCAGCTAAGGCTACTCATGCTTTACAGCTTTATATTGATATATGTACATATATAAAAATCAGATAACCATCTTTTCTACTCATACAGCCAATAAAACAAATAAGCACAAACAATAACTAAAAAGGAACAACTTAAGCAGTCTCACTCTTGCACATTATCCACTGGCAGAATCTGACACAGCAGGGACAACCGCTCTGGACAAGCTCTGCTGACCCAGCCAGCAGATGAGTGGCAGTTTCTCTAAAGCACAACACAGCCAGAGACACTGTAAGCTAGTGCACAATTGGCAGTATTTGCACAACAGCACAAAGTAACACATTGCTACAACAGTTCTAGGAATAATGGTTAACAGTTGTACTTAAGAACAAATGTTACCTGTTACCCAATCCAAGTTTATGGGCAAATTCTGTCCCATTCCCAACATTAAGCAGGTGGCTTTCTTATTTTAAGTAGTAGTTATTGGAGCCTTACTGCCCACACTGATTTGAATCTCTAACTCTGAGGGGCAGTATATGGTTGGTGATTTAGAACAGCTATCTGAAAGCCTGAGCTTTCATGAATCTTGCATCCATTTATCAGTGAGCCTGCGCAAATAACATTTGCTTTACAACTCTTCATTCTTTCAACTAAAAAGTACATTGCTTATTATTCCCAAGGCTATTGAGAATGTTAATAACTTGCAAAAAACCCAAAAGATGAAAAGTCCTAGGCTATGGGTGCAATCCTAAACCCATTGATGTCAGTGGCAACCCAGTCTTAAATGTGAGCAGAACTAGGTATTTAATTAAGAAAATAAACTATTATGTCAAGCACCTATGAGTTTTGCTGGCAATGAGGACATTCATAACTAGTGCTGTTTCAATACCAGCAAGTAGAGCAAGACCCAACTACCTAATTTTCATTTATTTTGCATTGTTAAAATCGTGCTAGCTTCAACGTATCTGCCAAGCTTTAACATGTTCATAGGACTGTTATCCCCAGCCACCTGCATCCCTGTCATCCTTTCCATAGAGAACCAACAGTGCCCCTTCTTCAATATAAAAAGACACCAGTCACAATGTTCAGAATGAGAAAAATTATTTTAATGAAGAAATTATAGATTGGAAAAAGACAAGATGACTAAAGAACCAGATAAATTCCAAAACCTGACCCCAGAAAGCAAGGTGTTAACAGTTGGAACATGCACAACATACAAGGACACGCAGTCTTTACTATCTGTCATTCCCAGTATCTTTAATCTTTTAATTAACTGAAACATTTGAGAAAAGTAAGTTTCTGTCACCACATGTTTAGATGTGTCCTAGAAGAAAATCAGCAGGTTTATTTCAATTAAAATCCCCCACAAGCAGAGTGAAGGTAAAGCTCAGGCATAATATCCTAACCAGTTGCATATATACTGGAAGACAAATCAAATTCAGTTCCAGACTATCCACAAAACACTTTTTCTTTGAAGAGGGAGGATTACTGCAATGAAACATGATCTGTATGATAAAGGATGGTAAGTCATTAGTTCCATAGTAACGAAGCAACTTCTTCAAAGAACATGCAGTTTATTAATGTTTCTTTTCCCTTTAAATTAAAGGGAATTTATAACCAACAGTTGTCTTTATAGCATAAAGATACAGTAAAATGTCATTAAAGTCCTTTCTAGCAGGCTTCATCTATAAGATTAAATGTCAGCAATCTTTGGTATATCCCTGATACTACAACCTTAAAGATGCAGCTATTTCACACAGGCTAAAAATAAAATCTGCTTTAAAAAAAGCAAAGACGTGAACACACTGAAAAGAATAGAAACTTCAGGCACATTGTTTCTACTCCTGATGCTGGATAAATCCTATACAAGTCATCTCTCTATAGAACATGAAAAACTAGAGCAAAGCTTCTAAAAAATTTGTTTCCTTGACAACATCAACAGACTAAGAGAGGTAGAAAATCAAAGGCATAAAACGCCTTGTAGCTTTGTTAGCAGATTATTTTTTTAAAAAATATATAGCAGTATGTGAGATGCATCTATAAAGCCAGACTTCTAGAAAAGAAGCAAAGTTAGACTGGTGTTATTTGTATTTTTAAACAGCAAAAATATTCAAAATTTCTCAACTTTTAAATAAACTGAGATACTCCCATAATGTATTACAGTAACTTCAGAACTTAAAACTATTCTAGCTCTGCTTTTTCAAAGCACCAAAATCTTGACTTTTTCACCAGCAATCTTACTGAAGCATCCTGGATGGGGGATAACATCATTATACACTTACTCCTATCTCAAGTGACATTCAGATCACACAATCACTCTGGTTGGA
>VZZY01013828.1:0-19520 GCA_013400335.1 Eurystomus gularis
AAAGGGGCCTATAAGAAGGAAGGAGGAGCTCTGTTCTCAAGGGTCTGTACTGACAGGACAAGGGGTAATGATTTTAAGCTAGAAAAGGGTAGATTTAGATTAGACATTAGGAAGAAGTTCTTTAATGTGAGGGTAGTTGCGCACTGGAACAGGTTACCCAGAGAGGTGATGGAGGCCTCATTCCTGGAAACGTTCAAGGTCAGGCTTGATGGTGCTCTGAGCAACCTGAGCTAGTTAAACATGTCCCTGCTGACTGCCGGCAGGGTGGACTAGATGGCCTTTAGAGGTCCCTGCCAACCCAATACATTCTGTTCTCTTCCTATTCTGTTCTGTTCTGTTCTGTTCTATTCTATTCTATTCTATTCTATTCTATTCTGTTCTCTTCTCTTCTCTTCTCTTCTCTTCTCTGATAGCTGTCATATAGTGCACACATTAGCGTTGCCAAGTAACAATATAATAAATAATTAAGACTCACCTTACTTGCCATTGTGATGACTGTACTTGTACACTGTTCAGTGTATGCAGTGAAGTAGCTGGTCATGCATGGTAAGTGGACTTCAGATTTTCTATACCTTGTCTAACAAGACAGGGTAGACAAATCGAGCACTGGATTGCATTTCAAGAATCATGGGATCCTTCTGAGCTAGCCGCGTGGTTCTGGGGTAACTAGATTAATACAGTGTTTTCCTGTTAAGTTCTTGGAGAAAGAAAGAGCCATTGGTAGTTGTGTGGATTCACAGAAGCTTCAGTTAACAGAGGACAGTACAGTACATTTGTTTCTTAATAATATAATTTTGAAGCTATAGGACTTTGGTTTTCTTTTTATATCATACCAAAAAGCAAGAAATATTTAAGGAATATTTTACTATTTTCATAACTCTACAGGCAACATGTAACACAGTCTTTAATTTTTAATAAATGTTGAGTGTTGAAGATTTTTGGCTATGCAGTTTTGTGCTCTGCAGGAGATGTAGGTACATTCTCATAAACTTCTAAGAGAAACACTGGGCATCTTTCCCTGCTTCATCTCACTGCTAGGTCTGTGAGCCTGGAAATGCTTGTTGCTGACTGGTTGTAGCAACTGTGGAAAGTCTTCCTGGAGCTGTCTGAACTTCTGCATCCCAACCAGACCCCCTCTGATGTACACATGCAGAGATAATGGCTAATTGTCATGCTTTGGCCAAAACTGTCCATGTTTGACTGTAGACTGAAGAACAGACATTAAATACTATTCTTTTTGTTGCAGGTGTCTGATAATAAAACTTCCTTGCCTCCAAAACCAGGAGGTTTGGCTAGTGGCAGTAATATACAGCCATCACTATCCCCTTCACCATCACCTGGATTTCACTCAATTGCTATGGGAACAACAGGCCACAGGTCAAATTCCCCATCCCTGTTTGGTACTGAAGGAAAGCCAAAGACTGAGCACTTGAGCCAAGGTCAGACTACCCTGGAGGAGCTGAGAACACAAATTAAGGAGCTAAGAACCATCATTGAAACCATGAAAGACCAGCAAAAGTAAGTGCTGTAAATCACAACTGTAGGTGAGATGCATCCATTCATGCATGGTGGTGGCAGTTTCTTCTTGATCTTGCCTTCATGTATGTTACTTTGCACTGTTTGTGTTTGTGAGTGATTTTTGTCTGACAGAACACGTTCAGAGGTGAGAAGCTCAGGAAAAAAGACTGGTGCTGTCCATCTGTAACAGCTTTCCTTTCCTGTGTTATGACATAAGCAGATGTTTATGGGGTGTTGAGAAAGTTAAGTTACAAGCTATAAGCAGTGAATAAGGTTCACATGTTGTTTTATTTGCCAATAGCTATATGGGAATTCATGTGCATCAATCTTAATAAAGCCTGCATTTCTTCTAGTTGTAGTACAAATTACTACAAGTTCTTAAGATTCTTAAATCAATTTGTTGTTTGACAACATTTTCCCAGGAAGCTCATATTACAGAAGAAGTCATGGAATTGTGATTTGGACATTTAAGAACCTTTGTGTTTATGACCCTGAATTTTACTACTTTAGTGGTGAACATCTTTATTTTCTTTAAACTGCTCATTTCCTAGGAGCAACTGGGACTGATGTTTAGCTTTTGCTACTCCTGAGAATATTTAATATTTCAAAATCTAAACCTTCACTTACTTTGTCAGTTGAGTGTAGTCCAGGCAGGAAAAAGAGAAGGGAAAGCAACATGCAGAGACTGTGGCAAAACAGAGGTGTGCAGGGAGTTTGGGAGAAGATGCGGGAGGGCATGGTTCAAGGTGGATCTAGCCAGCAAGCCCCACGGCTTCACCTGCTAGGCTGACCCTTGGTCCTCTGGTCTCCCTGGCCCTCCTTGCAAGGGCTGCTTCCACCTACTGGTTTCTGTCTTAAGGCGAGATCACTCAGTGGAAACCTGAGTCTGCTCCTTATAGCCATCTTCCCCTTCCTGACAAAGAAGGATGACAGCAGATCCATATTTGGGATCATTAAGTCTTATAAATGAAGTCAAGGGTGACATTGTATTGCTCACATAAACAGCTTTTAAGTGGCTTAAGTATGAGATAACATGGGCAGGATTTGCGTTACCAGTTCCTACAACCCACCAACAGCCAATCCGTCCATACTTTGTATGGTAAAACTGGCATCTGGGCAAAGCCTGTAGATGCAGGACTTCGCAGGGCTGTTGTGAGGAAATTTTTTACCCATTAGCCATGTGCAATATGGGGGGGTACTGTCCTTTTACAGGGAATCTTACTGCTCTGTAATATAGCATATAGGATGCAAGAGTATACTGACTTTAATTAGTTGAGAAAAAAAAAGGTAGCTAGTGAAGCAGGGAAAATATGTCTCCAAGAGGTGATGCTTTGTATTTTACTAGTTTAATTGTTTTCATTCTGAGCTTTTTCTGCATTTTTTAACAGAAAAGAGATTAAACAGTTGCTGTCTGAGTTGGATGAAGAAAAGAAGATCCGTCTACGATTGCAGGTACTTAAATTGTTTATCATGTTATGGAAGCATTGGCAGGTTTGATTTAGCCTCAGCTATGGGACATAAAGCTCTTCTAAGACACTTAGATTCCAGTGAATCAAGACCTACTAACATTTCTGAAAGGGATATACCTGTTCCCTTCATAATGTTGCCTGTCTGTGTCTTACTGAAAAGCCTGGTAATCAGGCTTATCAACACCAGCAGACAAATTAAAAAAGAAAAAACTCAACACAATATAGGATTCAAACTATACTGACTGAAAAGTTCTTACTGAAAAGCCTGGTAATTATCTAAAAATACATCAGCACAAGTGGACAAATTAAGAAAAAAATATTAAACACAATATAGGATTCAAACTATGACATTTTTCAGTCTCAGTTCTAATGGCTTGATTTTGTCACAAGTCATGTCTTTTTGAATGATTTGCTCTCAAAGCTTTCTATTTTGGAGTAGGCTTATCTTATTGTTGATATGCTTGGAATATTATTTCATACAGCAAGATATTTATGCCTACTTTACAGACTGTACTCTGATTGCCTTTACCTAAACCATATAAGAGAAGGTGCTCTGGTGAAGAGCCCAGTTACTGCTACCATAGTTTGTATAGTGCCTTAGCTCTAGATGTTGCTGTGCTGGCTCAGTCATTCACCAGGTGGCACGCTGGCCCTCTGGTGTGAGAGCCATTTGCTAGGATCACCAACTGTGCTGCTTCGAGATGGAATCATGTTGAAACTGCTTTTCTGGGTTTTGGTCTTAACTCGGTCAGCCCCGAAGTGGTCAGGCAGTTGGACTAGATGATCATAGTAGGTCCCTTCCAACTGAAATTGTCCTTCTCTTCTCTCTTTTCTCTTCTCCTCTCTTCTCCTCTCTTCTCCTCTCCTCTCCTCTCCTCTCCTCTCCTTTCCTCTCCTCTCCNTCTCCTCTCCTCTCCTCTGTACTTTATAAGTGGTTTAGTATTGATTATATTTTACATTTTTATGGTATAGGTCAACTGCACTTCTTTATACTAGGGATAGAAAATCAAACTGTAATTTCACTGGCTGTTCCTGCTCAGGAAAGTGCTTGGGAACATGGCAGAGGGTGGCAGAACTGGGAACCATCGATGTCTATGCTCCAGGACTGCCTAAAGGACTTTGTACATGCGACCACATAGGAGTATGACTTCTAGTAACACACAATTCATGTTCACTTAAAATTGAAATTTATTCGGATAAAATCAATTAACATTTTTAATAGCCATTATTGATTTAGTCTAACGGGCCAGACTATTCAGAGGTCTGGATTCTACCTCCAAGGATGGCTCTAAGTCTTTATACAGAAACCTTCATTGATGGTTTTAAAATTATGATCTTATAGCTGAATGCTTTTACTCCGTTTCGAATGTTGCTTACACTGGTAGATGTTCAGATGCTAGCCAAGGTGGCATTATTAGCTTTACATGAAGATGAAAGTTCAACAAACAAAAGTTACATTAGTTTAAAAGTGTTCTGATGTTCATAACGTAGCACAGCTCTCAGTCAGTGTATTAAAGAAGACTGCCCTGATGGTATGGTGCAGTTGAGCCCTGCAGATGTGTTTGAAGACATCTAAAACCCCTGCCTCAGGGGTTCCACTGTCTGTCAGAGGGGCCAAGTGTACAGCTAGGGCTGATGATGGTTTCAGACACATCCTTCTACTACACAGCTGTACATCCATAAGAGCCTTTAAGGTGCCTGGGCAGAGACTTTGATGGAAGTAGAAGGCAGCCACCATCCCTATAGCAAGAACCAGCCCTATAGGAGTGAGACAATAGGTTTTGCTCCTCAGCTACCAGTGTTCATTGCCAGCAGATCAGTTTACTTGTGCTGGGTGTAAGTGCCACAGCTGGTGTGTGGACACAGTGCTCATCTTGCAAGTAATTCCTGGCAGCAAGCTGCATGACTTCTAAAACTTGTGATTTAAAGAGTTTGAAAGGTTTTTTGGCACATTCAATGACTATACTCGTCAAGTTCTGAGGGGACGAAGCTGAGAGCAGTCATCTTATGCAGCTAAAAAGGTCACCTCAATATCTGAAATATGTGGAAATCAGAGTAGTATAAAACCCATACTCGACACCTGCGGACGAGATGGAGCATGTGCTTTTCAAGCGGCATCAACTGTGCCTTGGTTAAAGCATCTAATTTCCTCACAAATGTATTTTTTGTCTGTTTTCAGATGGAAGTTAATGACATAAAGAAAGCTCTTCAATCAAAGTGAATACTTGATAGGTGGAATGTTGCATTATTCTTCATGACTGAGACTCAAAATTTATGCCCCAGCCAAAATAACTTTGTGCCAAATGATTTAAGAATTGCCTCAACATCCCTTTATTTGAAGGATTAGCACAACAGTTTTTGATAGCACAACAGAAATACCAACAACAAGGACAAAATTTCCACCCGAAGCAGTGCTGTGCAGCACTAGTTGTGACTGAAATTGATCTTCTTGTGCTAAAGGCTCTCTACTTCAAGATCCTAGGTGAAATGAAAACTCAGGCAGTTTAGTCCATAGTGGTACTATTTTGATGATATTTTTCCATAAATAAAGTGTATTTCAGATTATCTGTTTACAAGCTTTATGATTTTGACTTTTGGTTTTTAATTGTCTTTTGTCACAGATTTTAAACTGTTTGTACTGCATATAGCCAGGAATGAATGTTAATGTTGGGGCTGGAGGGATTATTTTTGCTTCGAGATAGAACAGCCTACTTTTTGTTATGGTTTTAAGTTCTGTTAAATATGCAATTTTATGTCCCAAAATCCCCTACAGTTTAAACTTAGGCTGTGTACAGTACTATATTTACAAGAAGGAAACAAACCAACAGAAATCTGGTCTTTGCAATGATTTGTGCCTTTCTTTGCCACACACTGACTGGAGCCGGTTGCAAGCCAGGTCTCCCAAATGTAGCTACCACAACAACTCCTGTCCCTGGTGTCCGTCCAGTGGAGGTCACCTTCTCAGCGTACAGCTGCTCAGTCAGTAGAGCCAGGTTTGTGTGAAGTGGCAGGACAAAAGGGCGCAGCTGAGAGCAGCTTTGTCTTGAGCAGCTGTGGCTTTTTAGCTTTCCTGGTTTTGATAGGCCTCTCCCTCAACTTGAATGTTCATCTCTGCTTGATTTTCGTTAGGTGATTTAAACGCCCGCCTCTGTCCCCAATTTTGCACAGAGTGAACAGAATATGCATTATTAAAGCAAAAATAAATAAAAGTAATCTATAAAACGTGAATTAAAAGTTGTATTATTTCATGCACAAGGTTCTCTGTTGTGTGACATTGTTTCGTTTGCTGTTTATGTGGTATTGTTCGCTACATTATGTTGTACACTTATAGACTGATACACTTTATAGTCCTGTTTTTTGCAGCAGGACTTTCTTTTCGTCATTCTTTTGAACCTGATACTTACTTCATTTCTTCCAGTTTCTCTGTTTGCTTTCATCCTTTCAAAATGAGGTCTCTCGTTTTTCTGTTTGTGGTTTCTTGTGTTCTTTACTAGCCACGGAGTATCTCATACCTTGTCAGCAATCTCTGTGGAGTTTATATAAAATGTGTAAATAATGGATATTTTTGCATAGTGTGGAGTGAGTGGGTGAGTGATATTGGTGATGCTTCAGAGTGACAAAAAAACCCACACAAAAGACCTGTTTGTCACCTCATCAAATGCTACAGCTGGCCCAGCCAGCATCTCCTGTATCACAGCTAACCGCCCTGCCTGCCAGGAGCTGGATGAGATCCTGTGTTCGGTTGGCTGGTCACATTCACACACGGTTGGCAGAGTTCCCATAATCTTTTTGGTATGCATAAATATATAAAATACACACTCACCATACCCAAATCTTGCTTTATGTGTCTCAAATGGCAATACAGAACCTCACTGTTGGGATGATTTCCTCTACCGTAGCATCTGCTTCTGTTGTAACAGTGGTGTCTGAGATTGAAAGATCGGATAGTGAGACTTGAGAATTTTTTTAAAAGTCCCAATACATTGCTCAATGTACTCAAACAGAAGCACTAATAAAATATTTTATCACTGAAATGCTCTTATTTAACATTTCTAAATAACTGCATTAAAATATTTTTGTACAAGAATGTTAGTCCCACCATAGCTTACCAGCAATAAAGATTTCTATATTACTTCCATGTTTTTTGTGAAGTTAGTAGCAGAGTTAGGAGAACAGGAGGAAATGAGGGATAAGGAATAAGAATTCTGTTTGAGTTGGTAGTCAGACATTTGCAACACATATCCAGAAATTAACAGCTCTGGCTTCTTTCCATCCCTGAAAAGAGGTAAACTGTTGTATCTGTGGTAAATAAAGTATAGATTCTTGAGTTGTACTTGGAAAACACAAGAGACACCTCAGAAATGTTTTGATTTTTTGCAAATGAAAGTCTGGATGTGGCACAGAGTTTCCTTATATCAGCTTACATTCTCTTTTTTTCTCCTGTTGTATGATAACTTGTCATTTTATAAATCCAAGTTAGAAGTCCAACATATCATGCTTTGTAAAAGAAGGTTGAATAAGATTTTGTGAAAATGCTTTGTTTTGAAAGTTGATTATTCTGGGAGAAGGGAGTTTGTAGAAATGCAAGCTTTTTTGCTGCATTTCATTATAATAGTATTTCACATAATACATGGATTTTCCCTTTTTAAAGAGAATCAATTATGCATTCAACCTGTGGATATAAACTGCTGCTTTTAAAAATGTTTCGGTTTATATTTAAAGAAGAACAGAAAATGCTGGTGAGCTATAAAGTGATTTTGATGTGAAAATGATTAAATATTGCTGTTTGAAGAGCGGTGTAAAATGACTTTTCATTAATATGCACACAATGATCTTGTGGCAGGCTTCTGTTCACATGTAGAAGTCAGGCTTATGTCTTTGGATGATAATATTCAAATTCTGGATTTGGAAAATTTTAGGTTAAGAAAACAGTTTTGTGTTCTCTTTATGTTCTTTTCAACTTCAAAAGGAGCAAGTATTTCTTAATGTGAGATCATAGCACTTAGCACTTTAAAAAGTTCTATGTGGAGGGAAGATGGTAAATATTCAAAGTGTTTATTAAGTTCTGTTACTTCAAGGTCATCTCTGTGTTTTTCTTATTAACAATCCCTTTGTAAATGAGCAAAAGGGTTAGATGAATCTGTTGTTACTCTAAGAGGTCAAAGGGTTGAACACAACTATATGTACTAAATTTTTGTTTCTAGGTGTATGATAGCCCGCTGGCCAGTAAATTTTGTGAGCTACTTTGTGTATGAAGTGTCCATAGGAGTGCCATGCTCTGTGACAGCCAGGACTGAAATTTGCACCTGCGCAAGCAAGGTGAAAGAGCACCTTAAAACACCCTCAGAAAATCTGAAGTTACAGAATCGTTCCACTCATCTCCTTGTGGAGTTGACTCTTGTGTGAACAGGCCCTGCTCTCCTTCCCTGCTTGGCCTCCAAGGGTGCCCTGCAGGGGTGGCTGCCCAGGGAGCCGTGGTGTTACCAGCTCCTCAGTGCCCCGTGCCTGGACTCTGTGCTGGCACTAAACTGTGTTTGCAGCTGCAGGGCTGGCGTGGCGTGATGATGTCTGGTGTTCCTGTGAATTCCTTGGCCGCACCACGTTGCGGTCATAACTGTGCTGAGAGCTCTCACACTTTTAACTTCAGTTTAGGGCTTTTCTGCACCTGTGGGCCTGCCTGGGGAGCTGGGGGAGGCTGTGGTCAGAGGAGCTGCAGTTTGTGTGTCCCACAAATACCGCAGCGCCAGAAGCCAGAGAGAGATTACAGCTGGGTGTGGGTGATGTGCAGCACTCCTGCCCACAGGAATGGCCGGTCAGCAGGCTCTGCTGCAGGGCAAGGCTGGGAGAGGTGTGAGGTCTCTGGTGTCTGCGTCTCCTCTGAGGAAAAGGCCTTAGGGCTGGAAATGGGACAGTGACACATTGATGAGAGAAATGTGAAGGCTGGTTAGAGAGAAGATGGATACCTTTCACACAGTTGGGCTTTGGTTCAAAAGGCCAGCAGGGATGCTGCTTAAAAATAGAAACAACCAAAACCTCTGCAGTTTCTGCACTGGGGAGAATTTCCAACCTTGTGGGGGTGGAAGTGCTGCTGGGCAACTGCCGTTCCCAGAGGCTTTGGCCAGGAGAGCATCCTCCAAGCATTGACTTCTGTTGAGGGCAATCCTTAGGCTAAAAAG
Organism: Eurystomus gularis; assembly: GCA_013400335.1. Taxonomy (NCBI): domain Eukaryota; kingdom Metazoa; phylum Chordata; class Aves; order Coraciiformes; family Coraciidae; genus Eurystomus; species Eurystomus gularis. The sequence goes on from VZZY01013828.1 coordinate 9,164, forward strand.
AGCCAGAGGGAGTAGAGCAGAACTCCCCACACTAAACATAAGGCACTTGTATCCATGGTAATTAATACCCTTCAGCCAGAAATTAGATTTCACTCGGCACCTTTGGCCTCTGCTGACTCTTGGGCTGGCCTTGGAATTAGCAGCTGGTTGTGTGCACCCCGGCCCATTCACCCCCACTTCCTGCAGCTGCTTCCCTCCTCCTGCCCTACTGCTGCAGCCCCTCCTCTCCAGCCATTCTCTGCCTTCGGAAAATAACCAGCTTCCTTAGCTCATCAGCCCTGAAGGCGTGAAGGGGTGCCTGCACTTCCCGGCAGAGCAGCTGAGGAACCAAAAGACACTTTTTAAATGGCTGCTTTTTAAACGTGCACTGCCTGGCTCTGGGCAGGCCAGAGCTCTGGGCCACCATCCCCTCCACCTTCTTGGGTAACAAAGAGTATTGGACCCCCTCAACACACTGATGTTTGGTGTTAGCTCTTTTAAATAAGATTATTTCCAGTCCTGTGCAGGCACAAACTTTTACAGGTAGCCAGTGTAAACCACTGGCAGCTTCAGGAACGGAGAGACTTTCTTTATGCTGCCACAGTCAGGCTTTCCTTGAACCAGCGATGCCGCTGAGTTTTCCCCTTGCAGTGCTCACAGTTCCACTATTAGACAGTGTAGGAGTCTGGAGCGCAAACAGCTAAATTAACAAAACGGTGTAATGCTCTTGAGCATTTTTTTTAAGTATTAGAAATGTAGTCGTACTGTAGAGTAAAAAATTTAAGATGTAAATTAATTAACTTTGTTGAAATTGTTACCCTACAGACTATCTTTGTGTGTTTTAGCAAGTTAATTAACTATACTTATAGACAAATCTCTAGAACCATGAGGATAATTACTCTGACACAATGTAAAGGTTACTAGAGGGAGGCAGGGCCTACCAATCTCTCTTGGCACCCTCTTCAAACTATCTTAGCTTCCTTTTTTTATGTAAGATGACAACTGGAGAATGTGGGTGATGATAGCCACAGGAAAACATCATTGTTTTTTGTCAGTATGATCTTAAAAGTTGTAATAGGCTGTTTCTCTTGGAGGAGAAAAATTGAAAATTAGAACAAAGCAAATTAGGTAAGAATGACCAGGCTTCACAAGCAATTTTTAATAGCTGAACATTAAAGAAGTATCTGTTTTCAAAGCTTTCTCTAGCAAAATCCACTGACTTCACTGCATCCAGACCTGGTATTTTCATGTACTGTGGGAGATTATTTTCCTCAGTCTGACAGGCTCTTCCCTGCATGCTTCACCCCAGCTGAACAGCAAATGTGCTCCTGCTCTTCACCTCCTTGGATAACAGCAATGAAGAGTCTGGGATTTTGTGAGAGCACTTTTTGGGCTCTTCTTAGAGGTAGTGAAAATTTAACTGCGGATCTGTCTCTGCTACAGAATGACCCATCACCTGTGTTTACCCCCTTCTGGTGATGTTTTTTTGTTGCAAAGGCCACAACAAGTGCAGGAGATAGCACAGTTCACACAATCCATGCACTTTGCTCTTTCTCTTAGCACAAAGCACCAAAAAGCAGAACAAAAGCTAAGGAAGGATAAGTAGAAAAGTAGATGCACCTGCATGGAAATTGCTGCTGCTAGGTAATTTGGCTACTCTGGATACAAAGAGCCAAATTTACTGAACCCCACTGGGAGCACAGATGCAGCCATTTAGCAAATAAAAGCACAAGGCAGGGGGAAACATGACTTCAGTTTTGAGATCCTAGCAAAAGCAGTTTTGGCTGGAGAAAGCTGGTTCATTAATGGATAGCAAGTCTCTCACCAGAGGTTCAGGATGTTTGTGCTGTGATTACGCAGTTGTGCCTGGTGTGGGTCACCGATCTCAGGGCAATGGAAAGTTCCTGATGCTCTGACCTGAAGCAACTGTTCACCTCAGAAACAGAACTTGGTAACCTGTGCTTGGGGAGCTCTAACACAAGAAGAATGTCATGTTACTGCAATGGCCATAAGCTTCAATACTGGACTTGGACTTAATTAAGATATGTTAAAGTCAATGAGGCTGATTCACTCAAAGTGCTGATCAGAGCTCCCAAATGTCACCAGTGCAGCAGGTACCTGTCACCAATGCACTGGCTGGAGCAGTACCTCTCTCTCCAGCTGGGTGCAAGTCTGGGGTAAGCCTGAGTTCTCCCACTCCCTTTTCCACTCAGTTTCCAGGTTCTCTGACTCAGGCCTCATGCTTCCTCAGCCTTCTCCTGCACAATGATAAATGGCAGCAATCTCAGACTCTAAACCTCCTCTTCTCTTGAACCTGACACCTTCCTGCTCCAGAAATGTATGTCCTAGCACCCCTGTGACACAAAGAAGGGGAGTTGCCTCTCCTTAAGGATGCAGCCCACAACCTGTGCCCATGTGCAGGTGCTGATGCTGCAGCTCAGGTAAGCTCGTTTCCTTCTGCAGGCTCTGGATGGTGTCTCTTTGCAGGCTGGACTGAGATGTTGCTGTGCCTCTGCTAAACAGAAAGCAAACCAAATGCTCCACAAGTTGGTTTCATGCTGCAGTGCTGTGAGCATGCCATAGGGAAATCTTCAGCTCGTTGATCTTCTCATTTGGGGATGTAAGAAAGAGTACATGACGTTTGTTCTGCATGTGTGCGTCTGCCAAAGTAGTAAACTTACATTTTACTTCTTTGTTGCTATGTGAATAGCTAAGAACACTCCGAAGCAATACTGAAATAATTCCATTTTCCAACTGGATTTAAACTTCCAGAGAAAACAAGGCTGTCAGGTAACAAAAATTATTACCTTTTACTACTGCTTCTGGAAATCTTACTGCTATCATCAGTTCAACTCTTCACTTCAAATAGCTGCTACTTGGAATTTCCCACATCAAAAGAAGAGGTAGATGTTTCTATTACAAGGCTATTAGCAAAGCACATATTAGTTCCTATAAAAAGGTCAGAAATGCTCTGTGCTTTGTGGGTGTCTTGGATGAGAACAGGAAGTGAGTTATTATTTAACCTGTTTTTAGCTGCAAAGTGCAGGAAGAAATTTTTCAGTACTTTGACAAAGATTTGATTTGACACAGTGATGGGCTGAAGGTCTCACATCATTATAAAACTTCTCTGGAATGATTCCTATCATACTGGGCAACAGACGTCTGAAAAGGGACTGCATTCGAGTGACAACGTATCTGGCTGTGAAATTTTCTAACTGTAGAAGAGTGATGTGTTATTTGGCAGTGCCAGATGAGCCCTGAGCATGTGACACTGCTCTAGCAAAGAATGCACATAATACAAGCTGATAAAGCAGAGAAGACACAGTGTCTGGCATCGCACCTTGTCTCTCTGGGTAACCAGGAGAGCTTCAGGAGCAGTTGTAGACTGCTACGTAGTATGTGTTATGTACATTCGTGTCTTGTCATTAGAAGTACTGAGAGCTGCACCTAGCCAAACTCAAATACTAAAATCAGACCCAGTGCTAGTAAGCTCACGTTTGCAAAGCAGAAAAATAGTTTCCAAAGGCTTTGAGAAAGCTAATGTTGCTTTTTGTCTAACCAGGTGCCCTAGCTGTGCTCCTGCCAACTATTGCCTGCTTCTCTCATTACTCTTCACACTACTGATTAAGGAATGTGAATGATTTATTGCTATTTTTGTCAAATCCCCTATTTTGGACTTCTTTCTTCATGTAGACTTCTTTCATCCGGTATTTAATAAATGTTGCAATTTCTGAATGGCCTTAACAAGATGAAAATGTGGGTGCAATTTAAGGATTCTTACTGAAGTTGTACTCAATTTTTATTTGCCAAAATGTATGAGGTTTTCATTAGTACCTATTATAAAAGCAAGGATCAACATAACATGAGATTCTTCTATTTGTCACTTCAAAGCAATTCGTGCTTCTTCGGGACTCCTTTACTTTTCACAGTCCCAACCGGTAATACCAAAAAGCATTGTGATTACAGATATTTTAAATGCTTTTAAGCAGTGTTGAGAGCTTTGCTTTTGCTAAGCTTCTACACCCCGTGCATCCGGCATCTACAGCAATAGAAAAATTGTCTAAATGTGAATAAAAATGAACCAGGTACTCTAGTCCTTTCCATTGTTTGTATAATTTGTGTGCATAATCATGCTGTGTTTCCTGCCACACAATTTTGCTGGGCTTTCATTAATCAGTAGACAGAACAAGCCTGTGTAACTGGAATAAAAGTGAATTATCATGTGGCCTTTGTTGTTAATATTCCTTTGGTGAGGAATAACTTGAGAAAGGCTAAAAGTGAGAATCTTGCCTTGTCTGAAAACCGTGTGTAAGAACAACCGCGGTGAAAGCACTGAGTCATGTAAAGAAGTCAAAGATGCTTTGATCAAGCTGAAAACAGAAGAATTATTCAGGCCCCGTAAGAGCATTTAATCTTCTGCCCATGTGAATGTTTTAAACCAGACCTCTTGAAGCTGCTTTTTATTCTTCAAGGAAATGTATATTTCTCATCCCCAGGACCTGCTGAGCTGGGGAGAGACCTAACACAAGGCGCAATCTGTTAGGTTTAGGGCTGCAAAAGAGAAAATTCTCATCATGTCAAGATGCTGTACAAATGAAGAAATCTAGGGCTGATATTGTTGAAGTATTAATATCTAGTACTTAAATGCTAAAAATCAGAATGATATAGTCAGTCAGCTGGGGACTCCATCCTCCTAAGCTGAAAGTTTTCTAGAGGTTTTGTCCAGCACTAGTCATCTTAGTGGGGGTTCACAAATGTCAGGGTCTAAGGGAGGTCTTTCTGGATGGGGACTTGGTTTGGTTTTCTACCATCTGAATTATAAATTAGACGTTATTTGAAATGTGTTGAAAAGTGGAGATAAGTGGTTTTATGTTTGATTAATTGATTAAAGATTTTATTTTGGAGAACTTGAGTTAACGTCTGGCTCTAAGGTGGCTGTTTGCTCCTCAATTCCTGAACTGTGAGGAAGGCTTAGGTCGGGCACTTAGATCAGAACAAAGGTTTTAACCAGACTTTGTACATGCATATGACTGAGTCTCGTGTAATTGATCTGATTTAACTGTCTGTTAGAAATAATGTAAATAATGCCAACTGTCAGCCATATCGGAAGTGTGAGCTCACTGCATTGATAGAGATTCAGGAAAGGTTGGAGTTTTTCTTATCATTCTCTTTGCTACCGTATTTACTGGTGAGTTGTGGATTTGTTGTTTGTTTTTAATTATTTCAAATGCACAGAGTCATCTGTAAATGAAATTCTGGCTTTGTGGAAGTTATTGAGAAGACCTGCATAATTTCTTCAACGCTCCCAAAGACTTGCCCTATAACTATTCAAAATCCAAAGGCAAGAACTTTTGATTGGAGTGCCGGATGTGCTGAAAACTAAATGAGATGAGGAATTTGGAATTAAAGCCAATTTTGAAGTTGATTACATTTTGCTCTGTGTACTTGTGAGCACACAGAGCCTGTGTATAAAATTATTATTCCCCAAGACAGGCAGAGAGGAAAGGAAAAGAAAGGTCACCCTTTGGCTAACCTGGTATTTCATACAAGATGCCACCCCATCCTTCATTTGCAAGGAGCAGTGATGAGCAGGTGCTGTGTACAATGTGCTTCCCTGCGTACAACAGCAGGTCTGAATAGAAAGCTGTGCCAGAGATTCTATTCTTTGACCCAGCAGACATGTTCTTTGTCTTCATTCTTGGTCAGGAGGTCAGACAAGCTTGTGAGGCCTCATGCTCTCCAGTGAAAGAGAAGCAAGAAGAATTCCCAAGATCTCTGAACACGGTTCCAATGTTGATTTGGTGGCCAAAGAGTTTTGTCTTCACGTCACTCTGAGGCACCCAGGTTTCCCCTTGCAAAGCAGGTGTGCTTTGCTGCAAGACAACTTTTAAAGCTGGTAGCATTTTTAGGCCTCCTCATGGAGCTTTTCTTCAAGCATTATCCATGTTGGCTTAGCTTCCGTTGCACAGAGTTAATACTTTGAATCTGCCTTTTGAACAATACCAAGCAGTTTATTAGACCTCTTAGGAAGAATTCAGAGCCTTTTATTTAAACTCTAGAAAAACTTCTATGGTACAACGCTACAAAAGCTTCTACCTTGAAAAAGAAAATATCTTTTTTCTGGATCCATGCTTTAAAAAAAAAATCTTATCTTTCTGTTCAGCGAAGAAATTAACTATTTTCCTCCTTACCACTAGGACAACAGTATCTGTATGGTTACCTGGTCACTGTGAATGAAAATAAGTGGGGTATCACACTAGCAACTGTAATACCAAAAAGTCCATTAACAAAGTGTTTGCTTAGAATACTTTGACCACAAATTGCATTATCTTGTGGAAGGTTCGTAGAGTGGCTTGCTAGGAAAGAATTCAGACATCAAAATATTTCCCCTAATGCCTGATCTTCACAATACAGAAAAAAAATCTCACATCTAGGACACAGAGTTCAGGCTTTCATAAAATCATTTAGGTTGGAAAAGACCTTTAAGATCATCCAGTCCAACCATAACCCTACTCTACCAAGTCTGCTGCTAAACAGTGTCTCTAAGCGCCGCATCTTCATGGTTTTTAAACACATTCAGGGATGGTGATTCAATCACTTCCCTGGGCAGCCTGTTCCAGTGCCTCACAACCCTGTCAGTGAAAATATTTTTTTCCTAATATCCAAACTAAACCTCCCCTGGTGCAACTTGAGGCCATTTCCTCTTGTCCCATCACTTGTTACTTGTGAGAAGAGACTAACACCCACCTCTCTACAATCTTATTTCAGGTAATTGAAGAGAGCAATAAGGTAAGTGTTTTCTGCATGTATGTCTGTACCAGGCAGCTGCTGCCTGGCCCCAGCTGTGGGCTCTCTGCCTGGGACACAAGGGCAGGAGGGAGATGTGGTCACAGCTAAGGATGCACTTGTGTGTGAGGCTGGTCAGTGCCGAGAATCTGTGGATGGACACCCAGGCACCTCTGCACCAGGCGTGATGGGTGCCCAGGATACTGCGCTGCACCTCCAGGAATTACTACCAGGCATAGGCAGGTGGATTTGCACTTTGAAAGAACAGCTCAGATCAGCAGGTGCCCCATGGACCTAGGTGTCTTCTGGTTTACTTGGTACATACCTGAACCAAGAGGTCTTGTCTTTCCCTGACTCTGGGTGAAATGGGAAGAGACCTCTTTATAGCTGAAAATGTTAGAGTGCAATGAAATTGCAGCCTGACATTTACGCCACCAGTTCTAGTGTGTGTTTTCCTTAAAAAAAAGGGAAGCTTATGCGTGCTGTAGCTAGATATACATTGCAGGAAAAGGTGGCACATCTGCTGGTGAAGTCAAACTTTATACAAATTTACAGCTCAGCTTTACAGTTTGAACTGTAAGTCTATAGCCCTGGGGAAAAAAAAGGAAGGACTCGCTTCCCATTAGCCCAGTTATGTCTAGTGAAACAACTGTTCCTCAGGGATTTGCAAAATGAAGATTTTTTTTTAAAAAGGTGGTTTCAAGGACATCTATTGGGAACACTTGCTGTCTTTGTGAATTGCAGCAAACATACTGCTGTATTGCTTCTGGTGTCTAAGTGGTAATTAGTATTCTGCACTAAGGGGATTTGATAGGTTCAAAGCACTGCTGGGAAAATTGTGGCATCATCTTTATGTTACTGTATAAAACCTAATCTTGACTTCTTGGGTTTATGCTTGGTTTTGTCAGCCTGGGTTCTGTGTAAAGGCAAAAGGTCTGGGAAAGGTGTATGAAAGCTGAATGGTCACATCTGGCCTGGACCTTTGAATGGGCAACTCCAAGGGGCAGAATGGCTCTTTTTATAACCTCGCTACTGGACTGAACTGTAACCTACACATTTTCCTTCTAGATGTAACGACTTTTGGTTTGCACAGAAATGGTTCAAATATCCCAAACCCTGAATCTCCTATTTAGTCTCACTCAGGTGACTTGCAAGATCTGAGGATACTGTTGCTCAGTGGAAATGTCAGGCATACCAGCACCGAACCACAGTTTCTGAAGGCTCAGTTGCAGTATATAAAATGAAGCAGCTTCCTTTAAAAAATACTCCTTGTTTCTAGCCTCAGAAAAGTGTAAAACCTTGAACAAATTATATCAGGTTAAGCTATTGAAAATGGATATTCAGAAAATTGCAGCTTTTTAGGAAAAATGCCCAAGGAATAGTAAGGATACAGTTTGGAAGCTAAGTGAAGATAATTAAAGACTTTTTTCCCATTTTCTTAATTATTTTCACATAAAGTAACTACTAAGAGAGACTATCACCCTGTTTCAAGACCGAGAGACAGACCCCTCAGCAAGCAATTTAAAATGGTACCAAATGTTAACAGCTGCAAAATGAAACTCAAAGGCACATCTTAGATCGACAACAAACTAGATTTTGATAATCTCTAGAAGGCAGAAAAGGCTTATTTTTTATGTCTCAGTGGCATCCTGCTAAGCAATTCCAGCCTACATATTTGTTTTAAGTTGAAACTTTGATAATTTTCACAATTACAGAAAGCACCACACCATGCATCTGCTGTTCTGAACCCACTACACTGCAGTTTGGTTTTTGCACGTTAGCTGCTGAAAGCCCAAGAATGTTCTTGATAAATGCTATCCTGTGTGAATAATCCCTTAACTTTGCCAGTACTGTGCTTCTCATTTCAAGTTTTAATACCAGCTGTTCAATCAAACTTTCTTATGATGCAAAACATGCGAAGCAGGATTGGTATTGGGGAGGATCATCAACGTACGTGCCGGTGGGTTTTGTTGGTCAAAGGCTTCAGCATGCAGATGGAGCACCTTCAAAATGCAGCTGTAGATTTTTCTCCTGTTACATCAGCTAACTGGTGCCTACTGGATCAAGGCTAATAGAGTTGTCATATGAAAAGGCTTCATCTTACCTATAGAGAAAAGCTGCCAGGAATGAGGGGGATCTCTGGTGGCTACAGTTTGTCATCCCTCCAAAGTCTCACATACAAGTGCTTTTGTCAAAAAAGCACCCCCCCCCAACCTGTGGACCAAATCCACAGTTTACTTGCCCCAAACTCTCCAAACTGAGGGACAGGTTTGCCTCTTAAGTTAGTTATCCACATTCTCTTTAAAATCATTAGGAGCCACTAAGTGAACATTAACACTGCACAGTACTATGCTGTCCTCATGTTGGTGTTTCTCAGAAAGGTTGGCTACTGCCACTCAACACGGTCACCGAATCACAGTGCCAGACACCTAAAGAGGAAAACACTGTGCTGTAAGCTTTGGGTTGTTGCTTTTCTTGTATCACAGCACATGGTAAAAATATTAACTTCTGATAGCCACGAGGAGCCACGCTGCAGGAGAAGGTGAAGATGCTGGTTGTTCAAAACCTCTTCTGTCACAGCGGGTGAAAAATGAGACGAAAAAGCTTTCCAGACAGGATTGCTAACACAAATATAAACTTGCTTGAGGACTGCAGTTTTCCGCTGTTCCTTCGATTGCTGGTGGACCAAGAGTTCCGTATGGTGTGTTGGTGTCCTTTTGACAGCTGGGGTACAAGGCTGAGACACAAAGCTATCCACACGCAGCCCGCCTTTCACCTTCCCTTGCGGCACACGTCAGCAACTTACCCAACAGCAGTGCCAAAGCTGAGGCTGCCAATGTCGGTTTAGCTAACAAGAAAAATGTGCTAGGAAATGGGATGCTCAAAATTAATTTTGTTCTTATAAAGAAGCCGGGAGTTGCCAGAGTTTCTAGGAGCTGATTTGGGCATGATTGTGGGAGATTTTAAAAAAGAAAGAACTTAAGGATGAACTGTTATCCAAACTTCTGATGCAGTTTGTCTGTGGTCCAAGTCGTTTAAACTTTGGCACCATTTTCCTTAATTCAATGCAGGGACTGACCACTCCGTGTCTAAAGGGGGCCTATAAAAAAGATGGGGACAAACTTTTTAGCAGGGCCTCTTGCAACAGAGCAAGGGGTGATGGTTTTAAACTAAAAGAGGGTAGATTTGGACTAGATATAAGGAAGAAACTTTGTACACTGAGACTGGTTGGAACACTGGCACAGGTTGCCCAGAGAGGTGGTAGAAGCCCCATCCCTGGAAACCGTCCAGGTCAGGCTGGACGGGGCTCTGAGCAACCTGCTCTAGGTAAAGATATATCTCTGCTCACTGCAGGGGGGGTTGGACTAGATGACCTTTAAAGGTCCCTTCCAACCCAAAGCATTCTATGAAACAGTAACAGAATCAGAGGGGGGAAAGTTCCGATAGAGCGAGTTGAGAGAAGAAAAGGCAGCGGCAGGCAGTTTCTTAACAAACAGAGGGGCGAAGGGGGCCGGCGGAGGACAGACCCCCGCCTTAGGAGGGCCCGGCTCGGGCGGAGCTGCCCCTTGGGGACGCCCGGCCGGGGCGGCGG
>VZZY01013828.1:20331-52922 GCA_013400335.1 Eurystomus gularis
GGCGCCGCCTTCCCGAGGTGTGCGGGGCCTCGTCCGGCCGCGCCGGGGGAGGCTGGGCGGGGGTGCTGCCGGGGAACGGGCGGGACGAGGCAAAGGTGGGACTTGCGAGGGTGTCTTGGCAGAGGTGTGGAGACAGGACGACGGCTGCGAGGGGAGCCTCGTGTCCCGGGAACGAGAGGCCGGGCTTCAGGAGCGTCCTGCAGGGGCAGGAGGAGGAGGATTTGTGAGGAAAAACTCGGGTCCTTACACCAGTGCTTCCAGTCGCCACGATGTGTTGCCCCAGCAGGACCAGGGATCTGAATTAAGGCACCAACTGAGCCTTAAGGAGTAGCAAAATTCCTGCTAGTGTGATTTGCTGAGAACCCTCTTCCAGCTCCCAGCCCAGCTGTGAGCTTAGAGCGAGACATGGGATGAAGGCAGGCCGGGCAGGAGCCTCTGACCTGGCTTGGCCACATGACTGATGTTCTCCAACTCCAGATTTGGACAGTGCAGCCGGCTTTCATGCAGGCAGGGTCGCTCCGTTGAGTGATCCAGCGTTGCTCTGAACAAAGCAGCGTAGAAGCGTACCCTGAGGAAGAAGACTAGTGAGTATTTCCCACCCTGTCCAGGCTCCGGTTAGTGACTGGTGTCTGAGGGTTCAAAAGAAAGCTGTTGTCCCTTCTCCACTCAAAAAACATCTTGCTGGCTGAGCGCTATGGCAGAGAATTGTGAGGGTTTTGAGCAAGCAGAGGAAGCCCTCGAGTCAGTAGGTATTATTAAAACTCATCAAGGTGAGAACATGGACGTGATGCAGGCACACAGACACACTTTTTCTCATATCCGTATGAGCAAGCATTAGGAAACTGGGGGATTCACAGACTCCAAAAGGGAAAGTACTGTTAAGTCCGCATTGATGTCCGTCTCTCACAAGAAGAACTTTGTTTTGCTGATGAGATATGTTAAATAATACTTCTTAAAACTTTAGTCATTTTACATTCTCATATGATGATGAGTCCATTTCATCCCCTGATAAGTCACCCAAATATTGAGGAACTTCACATCTGTTGTTGTTGCTGTTTTTTAACTAACTTCCCAGTCAGGGGATTTTGTTATATCTTTGCTAGCAAGGTTGACAAGTGTGTAATAAAGATAATTTTTGTGTATCATAGTACACAAACATGAACTAGCAGTTTCTTTGTGTATCTCCAGTATTTTGTAGCCCTTCTGAAGGTAAGTGTAATAGTGCACTCCTTGATGCAAAATTATTTATCTGTTTCTACTGATAGTCCTGTTACTGTATTACATACACACCTGCTCTGCATTGCGCTGAGAACTTCAGATATTTAAAAACCACTTTCTTAAGTTGCTGCATTCTGAAGTGAGCGTCTCTTGGCTGGGAATGTGGCCTGTCTTCGCAGACTTTTGCATTCAAGTTGTCTTGTAGGACCAAGATCATTTTATGAATGATTAATATCACTTTGTAATAGTGAAGTGCCTTTTTACTGGTTACTTCTGCAACACTCTTATGTCCAGGTTTAGTCAGCAAATACTTTGTATCACTTTTAGTGTCTATTAAAAGCTAATTGAATAGTCCTGGACCAAGAATTGTTCCAAAGGTGACTGTTCAAAATAGTCTTTGTATGGATTTCTTTCCAGTAGTAACATTTTGACATCAGCCAGGGTGACAAGTTTTTAATCTGTGTGATGTATGCCTTTATTTGACAAACCTTTTGGTCAAAGCACCCTTTAATGATAAATTAAAGGCAGAACCTTGAGAAGCAATTCCTCTTGCTCTGTTATGAGAGTGGGAATTCTTTAAAAGATGCTTGCCCTCAACCATCTCAGCCGTCTCTTGGTTTACTGGTAGGAACCTTAGCCAGTAAGTATCTGCTAATCCTGAAAGCGGTGATGTCCATCTCATTGATAATACTAATGATGATGGGATCTCTGTTAGAAGTGCTATCCATTATTCCCTTTTCCCCACTCTGCGTGATATTGTAGCCATTTACTTAAAGTCATAAGACACCCCACACACCCCCAAGCAAACTTACCAATTGTATTCACTTTGAATCTATAACATAATGATTCTTGGAACTGGTACCTTTGATGACAAACCCAGAAAATATTAAGGACAGAGTGCAAAGAAAAAGATCAACAGGAACCTCTTTTTCCTGTCGGGAGGCAGATTTATTTGTAGATGATTTTTCAGGAAACCACTGAGAAGAGTGCTGCAAAAACACCTATATTCCATAATAAGAGTATGACGCCTCTTCTCCTTGAGTGTACTCATTACTGCCTTCCCATCATCTGAAATCATATCATGAATGGAAGTATGATTTATGCCTTTAGTTAGTTATTGCAGACCAGCAGGTAATGCAGAATGACCCTGATCTGAAGAAATCACTAAACTTTCTAAGATGTTTTGCTAAAGAGGAACTACAGCACTTGTGAGAGCAAACTTATAACAAAATGTGAAATAAGGACTTGATAACAGAAAGATGAGGTCTCTTTGCTCGGTCTGTGCTAGAAAGAAGCTGTCAGCAAAGTAATTTATGTCATGCAGAAGTGAGTGATGGTATCCACCTAAGAGAGATGCAACAAGGACACTTGCATACGTTGACTGTATCGCTGGGAAGAAAGAGAGGCAATATTTTTAGACGGAAAGCCACAGATACCAGGCATTAGTGTGAAGCTTTTTTTTTGCACAAAATAAAAGCCACTTTACAGAGGAACAGTGGGCCTAGGAGCTAATTAGGATTTTTAAAATTCTTCAGAATTATGCCATGCAGAAAATCAAACTACAGGCACTGTAGCACATTCATAGACAGCTTAAGAGGCTTAGTGAAAAGGTGAGCGTGGCTTGATTAGTGATGTTACAGGTAGAGTGATTCATCCCCTTTGTGCTCTTTATGATAGCTGCAAAGGATCTGTCTCCTCTGGATGTACTAGGAAGGCAAACATGATGTCAAAGTTAAGTATCTGACCTGTACCTATGGAAGGGTGATGCTAGATAGAAAGAGATGTAGCTTTTACTTGCCTACCTGAAACTTTAGCAGTATTTGGCTACGTTGTTAAGGGAAGGAGTGGCCTCCACAGTTGTAGGACTTTTGGATGTTCCCATTTTGTTTTTATGAAATCCTCTTTCTGTAGCTGATCATCCTTTTACTTCACGAGGGTTGTACAGCAATCTGTTTTGAGAGTTGGAATATTTCTTTGACCATTTGACCACAGCATTCAGAGATGACTGCAGTCACTGAAGTTGGCAGGATGAAAGTTGACAGAAAGGAAGACAAGCTAGAGTGAGACTGGAGTGCTGGGAAATAAAGCTAAAAGCTTGACTGAGAAAAATGTGTATTCCTCTGACCATCCAGGAAACTATGATATATCATTTGTGAGTATAGCGGAATATTTTGAAGTCTGTTGAACCACAGCCCGTGGAATATTTTTAAGTCTATGTATGAACTTCTCTAACCAATGTCCTGCATGATAAGGCAGCCCCCAAATGTGTTGTCTGATATCTGTCTTTGCAAACCCATCTTCACTCAGAGCCAGTCTTAGACTCCAGAGTGGGGCCAGGCAGAGACTGTCCTCCTTACTTCTGTACCGTAGTTAAACCACTCTTAACATAACACTACTTTCTTGTCCCTGAAACTCTTTCGCTTCATATTACACCATGAAAGGGGAAGGGGGAAATGTATGTTCTGGATCCTAATTTACAGGCTCCGGCAGTCCCTGAAGGAATCATTGTTGCCTGTGCCCAGCTGCCTGCCCTGAAGCCCTCTGCCCTCTGAAGGCCAGCAACCCCACTTCAGAATTGGCAGGGACACTTCAACTTCAGCACAAAAGCTAGTATGTCGGGCACAGTAAATATTTGTCACTAATTTAAGATAATACACAGCATGGTAGCTAGTGTAGCTGAACTGGGGTCACATGCTTGTCTTGCTGGCTCTGCCGAAGGGACTGTAATCTCTGACAGGAGGGTGAGAATGACAGCTGAGGGCAGTAACTTCTTAAACAGACTTCAGGAAACCTTCCTGCTGCAATTTATCTTTGCCCATGAAGTGTGACAGTGTGCAGTGGGGAAAGGCTAAATGATTAGCTCTCTGGTGCTTACCCCAGCAGGCAGGGTTTGCTGTTTTTCTGAGGAATACTTGGTATTTTTTCTTTCTTTTCCCCTGCAACCGGCTCAGTGGCTAGGGGTGTATCTGCATTAAATCTCAGGAGGTGTATATGGCACAGAATACAGAGATGTGAAGAGAAGCAAACCAACCGTCTTCAGAATGGGAAGGTGGTGGCTGGGAGACTAGGACTGACTAGGTTGAATATTGTGCTGCTTAATACAGCAGCAGAGCTGTCAGTACCTGATCTTTTACCTCTTTGTGGTACTGCACATCCAGAGCAGCTACAGGTATCTCCAGCAAAGCTCTGCATTGTGCCATCAAATGAAATATTCTGTTAGCAACACCCTGTAATATACCAGTACTGTAATCCTTTTATGTCCAAGTGTGTAAGGTGAGTTTTAAATTACAGTAACAAGCCTGGTGCAGTCTATCAAGTCTATATGTTACTGTGTTATGATACATCTCAGGTGCTGGGGCACATGCATTATGTTCTAGAAGTGTGTTTCACTTTAATGATATTAATTGGGGTCAATTTTCAACATTAAGTCTTCTTGCAGAAATGTTTATTTCTGTTCAAAGATTTGCATTCACTTTGGTTCAGCTTGCGTGTATTCTGTGAAATAGCTCCTTTGATGTCAGTTGAACAAGCTTAGAAACATGCAAATAACCATAAATAGGTTATGTGAAATTCATTACCTTTCCTTTGGTATGTTACCATGGGCCAAATGCAAGATGAGAGCTATATTCAGAAAATGATGAGGATGTTAAAAAGAAGAAATATACCTTGATTTTCTAAGGGGGAGAGATTCTGTTTTATTACTTCTAGTTTTGGAACTAGCATCTCTTTTTGGTTGTAATGGGTTATATGGAAAGAAATGCTGACAATTTAAAACCAGTACAAGTCCTGCCTTTTAATGAAGCTTTGAATGAGATTGTTTGCATCTCTCAAAATCTCGTGCTAACCATGCAAATTTGGACTTCTTCCTTTGTTCCAAGGTGAGAGTACGTGCATGTGCACGCTCTGTCTATCCGAAGGGACTAATTTCTGTGCCATGACTTTTGGATAAAGGAAAAAATATTAGGAATGCACTTTATTTTTTCTGTTCTTTCCTCTGAATGAAACTTACTTGCATGAAAAAAATGCAATAACAAAACCAAAACCCAACCCAACCTACAACTTTTCATTTTCTCTACTTGCCGTTCTTTCCTCCTGAGCTTAAACATTAAGTCTGAGAAATCTTCCCAGAATCTGACTGTGAACCATGTGTCACTGGGGTTTGTAGCTGGGAACACCCCATGTGTTTCTAGGTGCTGAATTCTCTGAGAAGGAATCTTCTCCCTGAATATTACAAATTGTGTGTGTTTTTGTTTTGTTTTAATTTACTGCGCAAGTAATATTTTTGCCATGTGATTCAAAGTCTTATTGATTCTCACAAAGTAGACCTAGTTAGACAGAAGCTTGTATGCCTGTTGCAGCCATTACAAATGATGTAGAATATTTGAACTTTTAGGGTTATTCTGAAGAGATTAATGATATTAGGAAGAAGTTCTTTACTGAAAGAGTTCTTAGGCATTTGAACAGGCTACCTATGGAAGTGGTGGAGTCACAGTCCCTGGAGGTGTTCAAAAAATGAGTAGAGGTAGCACTTCAGGGCATGGTCTAGTGGTCAGGGAGATGTTGGGATGAAGGTTGGACTTGATGATCCTAGAGGTCTTTTCCAACCTTAATGATTCTATGCTCCTATGATCTAACTTGGGCTGCTTTTGAATCAGAAGACTAACTGTCATGCAGCCCTTAAAACCACTGTAGTTAAGGTGGGGTTTGTTTGGTTTTGTTTTGGTTTGGTTTTTTTAACTAAATATTCCTTACATGTTTTTTGGGAAATGAAATATTTGTAGAATTCTTCATAGAAGTAGGTGTTCTGGTTAATGATAAGAGAAAAACAAAGTGCTGGCTCTGCATACCCGATAGTGAATTCTAAAGGTCACCTTTTTTATTGTTTGTTTACGTATGATGTATTTATATGAACATATTTTTCTATATAGTTCCTAAGTTACTGTGAAAGATTCTGCTGTGCCATTTGACTATGAGGTGTTGGCAAGTAGATCTCTGGTTCTACCGTGTTGCATTTCAGGTTAACTCTTAGCGATATCAGAAAGCCCCTGAAAAGAAGCTGTACATGAGGCTAAAAGGCTTGAGTCAACCAGGGTGGGCGTGTGAGGCTGCTTACATGGGAGCCTGGTTCCTGGCCACTCATCTCCTTTGCAGGGTTCAGTCTTGCTGTGCTCTGTGTAGCATACCCTTCACAGGTTTAAGAACTGTTTCTGTAAGACCTGAGGTCTCAAACTTAAGTTAAAAAAACCCAAACATTGCTTATGTGTGTTAATGACATTGCTTTAACTTCCTTCCTCCCATAAAACAGAAATTATGGTGGGTATACTGTAGCTTATTTTGTGTTCTCCAGTCATGTCCTGCTTTTATGAGTATAGTCATATATTGCTTTTTGATTGTCAAATGATACTTGCACGTCAACAAATGTTGAGGTACTCCCTAGTTAAAAAGTAACTACTGTTCCTTCTTTGCAGACTAGAAGCTTGAGGTAAAGTTCTGATGTGTAATGTGTTGGTGCAGAACTTGAGTGAGAACTCCAGACTTCTGGGCTTCTTCTGTATTTTTCTTATAAGATGGTCTCAAGTTCAAACTGGCTGGCTATCCGCACTGGCAGCAGACCTGTGTTCAGGCAGCACTTGGAACATACTGCTGCTTTGATGGACACGGAGGAGCAGCCCCAGCAGTGGTTGCTTGGCCGAGCTGCTGCCTTTCTTCCATGCTGCAGTAACGATGTGGATGAAATGAGGCAGTCAAGATAGACGTAGGGTCTCATTTAGGAGAACCTCAGTGTGGTTTGCCACTTGCAGGTAAAATTTGTGAACATTGCACTTCAGCGGGGCTGTGAATGGCTTAAGGCTCCATTAGAACATCAGTGTGGGTGTGTGAGTCTGACCCAACAGCGGGCACGCAGCTGTTGCTCTGTCCTGCTCCCTGGCACAGGCATGCTGTAAACAGTGTAGCTTTGCTCTCTGCCGAGGTCAGTGTGATTCAGCTGGCAGCTGAAGGGCCGAATGTGTCCCACAGGATGATGTCACCTAGCCTGTCTTCTTTCTCTCAGGGGTGCTGCTACCTTCACCTTCCCATGGGAGGTTGGAATGGCTATAGAGGCATGCCAGGAGCAAAAGCTGCATCGCTGCAGTCTGCAAGGAGGGTGACCCAAGCTGGGACATGAATTCTGACACTTAGAAGTATGGTGTTGCTGCACCCTGACAAACCGTACTTACTTTTTTCAGCCTTCATAGCACTCAGCCTGACAAGGTAAATGATTCTGCTGTGGTGTTCAAAGTGGTAGAACTGAAACTCTTCAGATATTCTCTGGTAAAGCTTCTGAGCATTTAAACTTCGGTCCAAGTCAGTAGTTCAATGACAGTTGCGCCTTGGAGCTCAAAGCTCAATGAGTCTCACAACTTTAAATATGTACCCCAGCTTATATTACCTTGGAAGTACATGATCCCAGCCTTGGTAAGCATGATCTTTTGTTAACTGAAGCAGACTCTGATGACAGGCCCAAACCCAAAACAGTGATGACACTGTTAAGACTCAGTCCCTAGCTTTCTGCTGATCTGGGATGTTATAGCTAAATCCAGTAATAAGGGAAGTACTGCATCGTAGCTGAACTTGTGCATGTGTAGTTGTGTCTACTGTAGTATTTACTGCTTTTACACTGATATTATATTTTTAAATTCTTCAATGATCTCTTTAAAGTAAGAAACAAAGGGTAGTTGTAAATAGAAACATCTTGAAGTGCTTTTAAACCCTGTTTCACTCACTATAAACTTTTTTTTCATTTTGTATCAAGTTATGGAAGGAAATGCCCAGACTCTATGCTGTTTGTGGTTTATTTCTGCCATTTAGAAAAACCCGTGTTTGTGCACAGAACAGTAGCTCAGCCACTGATAGTCACTGGCATCTCAACAATTTGAGAAATATTGTTCATGTAATATCTAAAGCTTTCGAAACCTAAGCCCAAAAGGCATTAATTCTGGAAAACAAACAAACTCCCATGCAAATCAGCATGATAATGAGTTTTTCCTAAATTTTTTCAGTTTCCTGCTGGTGTCAGCAGTGCTTTCCGTGAGTTGTGGTACTCCAGTGCCTCCAGGACTGTGAAAAACAGAATTGTAGATTCATGAAACTGATTGTGGGGAAAAATAATAGGGGAGTTAGTTTTGTTTAGGCTTTAGTGACTTAGTTGCCACTTGATTGCTATCCTTTCTACTCTCCCTCTTTTAAATTTGTTCCAAGTATTTAGTAGCTAGGTCAGCCAGAAGAAACTGTATTGAATGAAGAGTCTTTGCCTCAGCAGGCACAGCAAGGCTGCAGGTTTTGGCTAATGCAGGAGAGTATCTGCTCTTAATAGTTTCACTCAGGTGAGACTAGCTGTATTAACTCTCCTGTTGCTGCCTTTCACTCAGAGCAGTGGAAGAAAGAGAACAACAACAATAAAATTTGCTAATTTTTTTTGTGTGGTTGAGTGAAGAGATTTCTTGTTACTTTTGCCTTTGCTCTGAGAGTGACAAGGTGAAACTGGAGCAGGGAACTGGTAAATGAAAGCAGTACAAGGCTGTATTTTGTCTGTGTTGCTTTCCAACAATGACCAGTCATCTCTGCTGCTCTGATCTTAGTCTGATAATAAAAATTAGCAGGAGAAAAGCTAATGTTTACAATGATGTTGCTGTAAGGCACTGGGCTTCCTTACTTAGCAAAGATTCTGTGTGCACAGTCCTATCTGCTTTAATCAGCATCATGTCTGTCTTTTGTGGAACTGGGTTGTTTCAGATATTTTCTGTGTAAACAGATGCTTGTAATGATTCAGTCTTTTTAAACCCAGTTTGAGAAAAGGACATCATTACCAAGTTCAAAGCCAGATGTTGTGCCTGTTCTTACCCCAGATGTTCGTGATCCTTAGGATAACTGACAAGTTATGGATTGTTGCCAGGTTGAGAAAGTATCCGAATCAGAATGAAAGGAAGTCTGAAAATGGTTGAGGTGGATTTTTTTGTTTTCATGGTAATTAAATTTTGGAGTTGATAAACTTACCTTTTTGCTAATTATAATAACTACAGAACAAAACTAGGTAAGCCTTCGTATTGTTTTTGGAAAACCAGAAACTGCCTTGACTTTCTGGCTTGCCATCAAGGCACAAAAGAATGCTTGATTATATTTTATTACTATTTTTTACCTTTTAATGTTTCTTCAGATTTCTTGCTTTGCCGTAATGTTTGCCTTTGAGAAGATATAATACAACTTCTGAGAAGAATAACAAGTTGATGTCTTTAACTTTCGGAATTTTGAGCAATTTTAGAGATGGATATTCAGAACTTAAGATCTTAAATTTAAACTTTCTTACACAGTCCCACCATGACACATTTACAAGGTGCAGATTAGCATCATGCTGTTGATCCTTTTCCTTCAAACCTTATAGTCCCTGAAAGTGGTGGCAGTTGCTATTCTAACTAGTTTAATGGATCAGTGGGGCCTCAGATATGACTATATGGTGGTTGCTCAACCCTAACTTTGACTGAAAAAGCTTGAATGCTGCAGTGTGTCTAATAAATTCCTTTCTCCTTCTGAAGCATATGCTGCTCTTCATGAAAATACAGTTGTCACACTCCCTGAACACTTTTAACAAATCCTCTGAAAAATCTGCTGATTTAGTCTTGCCTTACAAGCCTAATACTTAATTCTGCTAGTAGACAGCAGCCAAACTCTAGTTCAAAGGAAAAAGCAGTAAATGACCCTCTGAACAGCATTTCACATCATCTGATAGCCTGTGTGTCTCACAGTCGTACTGCAGTCCAGAAAACAGTAAAAAAGGTGGTTCTAACAGTGCAGAGGCTGCCCGGCGGCTGGCCTGGCTACAGATAAGAACTGTGCTGAAAGCACAGACCCAGTTTTCTGGCTTGGTCCATAACTACGGGACAGTCTGTCAGAGCACTGACTGCAGGTATTCTCCAGCAGAATTCAGTGACTGTGAAAAGTAACATCCTTTCTTTGGAAGCAGCATAACACAGGGAACTGTTCTCCCTTCTTTCCTGTCTTTGAAGTTGGTAATAAGATAATCCTGAGATGTACTCAGTTACCAAACAGCATCCCAATGATGCTAACTTCTCTATCTGCTTGCTGGAAGTAATAAAGTGTGCTGTATTTATAGGATAGTGAAGGATTAAGCAGATAATGGTTGTGACTTCCTTTGGAAAGGCCAGCTTCTACTGAAGTTCTAGATTTTATTGATCATTACTTAGTGCCCTGGAATAATTTGTTCTCATTTTTTAAATTAATGCTGCCCCTTTTTGAAATTATAGTGTTCGGTGTTACCTAAGGATTTTTTTCAGTAGTGTATGCAGTCTTTTAGGCTCGCACATAAAGCTTGTACTGTTTACCAGGAAGCTAAAAATAGCAGATTGGATCCACTTCTGCCCAACATCCAGAATATTAAATCAAGAACTCTGTATCTATATGTGAGTGCAAGTCTCTTGGCTCACGGAGGATGTTGTGGCTTTATGTAAACTTTATTTTCATTTGCTTCATACTGCCTTTCCTCAATTAACATTTTCTCTCTGCCTAATTTATTGTGCTTTTTTTATGGATCCTAAATGACAGTCTGGGAGTCTATCAACATAAAGAGAAAATCTGTAATCTAGTTACAAGGTGGTGTACCTCAGTTTGGTGCGTGCAAGTTCCCAGTGCTAATGATGGAGATGTTTCTTGAATTTTTTTTTAATGGGAAAAGTAAGAAATTCAGGGTAGGAAATTCTCATTTATCTTTGTATGCTATATTTTTAATTATTAAAGAAAAGGAATAAAGGTCTTAGCCTAACCCAGCTTTATGAACTTTAGTGTACTGATTTTTTTTTCTCTTTCCATTGTAGTGCCTTTTATTTTGATTACTTGTCTCTTACATTTCTTTGGGCAGAAGATAAAGCTCAGGATAATTTTATTTTTTCAGATGTTTTTGATATATGTTGTTGGCCATTGTGTGACCTCTTGGAGATGTGCAGATGTGGCAGGTTTTTTTCTGCTCCCCTGCCAAAGTATTCAACATTAAATGGTGGGTGACTCTTAAGTGATTTAGTTTGGATAAATGTCTAAAAGTTTGGAGCTTATCTAAACCTCCTTGGCCTGGATATTGATTTGCCTGCAGTTGGGGAGGAAGGGACACACTTTCTTGTTGAAGTTCATACTCTTTTTTTATTTCTTTCAGGCCAGATTATCCCATAAGTTATCTCTTTTTAAAATTATTCTTCTTAATTCCCTTTCATTGCCTTTTATGACCCAGTGTAGGAAGTGCAGAGATGTCGGACAAGTTAAATAAAGTTCATTTTTCTCATTTGCTTTCCCCCCACACTACAGGCAAGGTTCAGATTTGGTTCAGGGTTGGTGTGTTTTTTCTGTATGCTCTCTCAACTGGCTAGCTCAGTGCTAGTAAACATTGCAGTGGGATTAGTCTCATGTGACATTTGGCATGCTGCTGGTGCAGCAGGAAAGTGTGAAGTGCCTGTTTTTAATTTACTCCACTGTTTCTTTCCTTCTCTGCTGTTAAACAGGGCAGAGAAATTAGAGATTCTGTGGGATTAGTAGGCTCTTTGGCTCTCAGAGAAATTTTAGGGAGTAGTGTTATCTGTAAAGACCTGGCATAGTGGGAAGTACATATTAAATGAGACACCTACTCATTATGGCTGTCTAGTATTTATGCCAAAATTTTTACTATACTAAAAATGTATAAACAGAGAAAAATAATTGAACAGTTCTCTTTCTCAGATCATCTGTTGTGGGTATTTTGTAGCATCCTGGATATGTAGATTTGGAAGCCTTTTTCAATCAATGGTAATGAATTTGAGAAAGAGTGAGAAGTTACTAACTTCTGGAATTTTCATTTGCATAATGCCTGTGAATAACAAAAAGAAACACATGTAGATTATTTAAATACTGTTCAAGAAGTTTTGAATGCTGCTTAGATGGTATTCATTTGGGTATGAAGATTGAATGTGCACAGGGGAAGTGCAAATATCTGTCTTATTTGAGATAGGATTAAGGCATATTGATTGCTCTGTAGATGCTTAGCTATTTTGCAGACTACAGATGCTAAATCAGAGACTATCTGAGTTGTAACTCATGCTGAGGTACAATTGGATGATAGGAGAGAAGAGTTTCAGTATAACATTAGGAATTTTTTTCTCTCTGAAGGCTTTGGGTTTGTCTCAGCTACCTTTAAAATGAGGGCTCTGTTTTTTAAAGCCACTTTTTGTGTTCAGGTGGGTGGTGTTTTGTTGTTGTTTTTTTTTTCCTCTCCCAGAAAATCAACATTTAATAACTGTATCGTCACCAAGTCCATCTCTGAAATCTCACATAGCTGATGTGACTAGGCTGGCATTGTGCAGCAGCTGTGGGGTAGAGAGGAGGAGGGATGGAATTCAATTTCACAGGCAAGCAATCAGCTGCTTAAGCCATGATACTGCGCTTTCTCTTCCTGCAGTCCTGTCAGCCTCTGTCACGGTGTCACTGCTCATCTTCTGCAGCCGCTGAGGTGGGTGGGAGCTGCTTTGTTCACCACATACCC
Source organism: Eurystomus gularis (assembly GCA_013400335.1). NCBI lineage: Eukaryota > Metazoa > Chordata > Aves > Coraciiformes > Coraciidae > Eurystomus > Eurystomus gularis. The sequence goes on from VZZY01013828.1 coordinate 33,104, forward strand.
CACCATCGCTTGTCTGCTGTGAGCTGTGGTGTTTAAACAAAGTTTCTTAGAACGTTGAGATTCTTCAGCATATTTTAACAATAATTAGGTAGTGAATTTAGAGTATTTCACACCATATATTAGCTTTTAAAAGGAAGGATTGTTTTTCCTGAAACGTGCAGTGATTAATGGTTATTGCTTTTTAGATTATACATGGTCAAATGATAGATGTCAACCTGCAATAGCAAATTGCTTAAATTTGCATCTTTTTTTTTTTTTTTTTACTTCTGCTGGGTACATGCTTACAAGGTTTAAATAACAGCCGCTGTAAATTTAAGTACTTTGTTTTGGTGCACAGGAAATATGATTATGAAACAGTGTGGATGACCATATCTAAGGGGTGTTTGTGTATGTACTATCTCAGCCCAGAGTCTTTTCTAGTACTTAAAGAATAATAACTTTTTTAGTTACACAGGCAAGTGTGTTTTATTATATGATATGTAAAAAGTGAGTTTTCATGAAATGGTCAACCTTTATTTCTTTCAATTGTTGTAAAGTCTAAAAGTTTCTTAAATTGCTTTTCCAGGAGGCTAGCAGGAAACTGGTAGCTGATCCCGCTCACAGGACTGATTAGCAGCAGTGACAGAGCTTCTGTCTGCTACCGTGCTAGCACTAAGTTAGGCAGAAATTGTCAAGTTAAATATAGGTTGAGGGATAAGGGGAGCATAGAATGGGAAGAGAGAGACTTGGAGACCATGGGTGATGGAAAAGAGGTAGGAGTTGCAGGCAGGCAGAAGCATTCATCTGTGAGAACCATGAAACTGCTCAAATGCGTAAGGTCCAAGTGATGAGATCTCTCAATTTCTAACTTGGGAGCTTGAAGGCTTTAATTTTACCAAGAAATTTTATAAATAGCGATCTTTTGTGCATGTCACAACTTTCATAATACATTTATTAGCTTGGCAGGGCCTTGGCAGGACCCATCTGATATGATTGTGGTTAGTAACAAAAGACCTGTAACTTTGTTGTCCTAGAGTGCGTAAATTTTTACAATCCTTCCTCAAGGAGGGGTGGCTATGCAAAGGGGTGTGTGCTGGGTGAGTTCCCAGTGATTGTGTGTGGATGCTCTTTTTTTTGCCGTGATCTGTCACAGCACTGTAAGTTAGCTCCCTCAGTCTTGAGGCTGTGTTGTTCCCAGGACCTCACAAGCTATGGAAGGAAAAAAAAAAAAGATTAGGTCTGTTATTAGCTGTAGTATGGCTGTCACTGCCTTACAGGGAGATCTAATGCTTATGTTTAGCTTGAAGGTAATTCTACTGAGAATTTAACTTGTGTATAAACTTCATCCATAGGTCAGGAGGTCATTGTCAATGCTTCACTGTAACTAGATTATAGAGGTAGCAGAAAAGACTCTGGGCTGAGATAGTACATGCAAAAACACATCGAAAAGAACAGTCATCCACACAGTTGTGTGATAATATTTATTGAGTGCCAAAACAAACAATGCCATAAGCTGGGATTCACAGATGAGCTTCCAATTTACAGAAAACTCAAGCAAGAGTTAGGTGTTTCAGAGGCTCCTTTGAAAATCGTAGCTGAGGGTTTGAATTGTGATAATCCTTCCTTTTCTTTCTCACAGGCAGAGAGACTGCAGGAATAGCACTGATGAGAAAGAGCTGCAGTCCTCCTCCATTGGTCACTAATTCATCGATCTGCTGGTGGGAACACCTGCAGGGAAATATCATCTAAGATGATATCATTCTTGATTGAAATGCCTTAATGGTTGATGAAATTCTTCAAAGCAGAGCTGTGAGGCTCTATAGAGGGGGTTCATAGCAGTTGGCTTTGACTCCCTTCATAGTGGAGAAAAATGAGCACTGTTGGGCTGCAATTCATCTCATTCTAAAGCAGACTTCTGATAGATCTGACAAATGGTGCTCTAAAAATGCTTTTCCTCTCTCTGCTTTGCCAGTGAAGGGAGTGAGGACTGGCTCGTATGAGACCAGCATCTCCCTTTGTGACTCTGACTAACTCCCTGCTAAATCTTAGCTTAGGAAGTAGCAGTGTTTCATGAGGCTAACAAGAGTACTTCCAGACAGCCTGACTTGTCTGAAAAATTTCTGTTCTGGTGCTTGGAAGAACTATGGCTTCTTAGTTTTGCATGAGAGGATGTTTAACATTGGCCAAAAAAATAATTTCTCCAACACAGTCTCCGAAATGACTGGGTTGTTTTTAATTAAATCTTTTATAAAGAAAAAAAAAACATATTGAAGCAAAGACTGGCAAAGTTTAAAAGGACTGAAAGCAGTACTTTGTCAAGGAAAACACTGAGCAACTTCTAAGAACGGGTGTGAATTATCTATTTCCTAACTTCTGCAATTCAGTATTGCAAGACAAGTTCTTTGAGTATTAGTTCTCTGTTTCCTTCTTTCCATAAACTGCCACCTGTACAAAAAAATAAGAAAAGTTTCTGCTGTCTTCTGAATGACAGGCTATTTGTAGATGTTTCATTATTCCAATCATACAATATTTTTCTCCTTCATACTTGTGCAAAAGCATTAAAAATGCATTCTCAGTTTGGATGCTCTATGTATTACATTAACTGCATTGCTTTTCTTCCCCCACCAATTCTTATGGGTGCTGGTTGTGTTCTGTTTTGGCAGAATCCGAGAGACTCTCTTTGAAGATCAGTTAAAGAAATAAAAAGCACAGGCATGCTCTCAATGAAATTTTTACTTTTGTGGATCAGTAAAACCGCATTCTTATTTTAATATAGTGCCTTGCCTAGTTTTACGGTGAATTTAATTTTATTTAAGAAACATCTAAAATGTTTCTCAAAGCTTTTGCTTTTAGTATCAAAGTTTTTGGGAAGAATTTTTGCTTCCATTTAATAACAAAGTTCCTAATATGTAATTGCATATTGAAGAATTGAAAAACAGAATTGAAATACGAAGAACTGAAAGCTTCAGTTGATGTATCTAATGAGTAAGGAAGCCCCAAAACATAAACACAAATGAGAACTTTGGTTACAGATCAACCCCTAAAACTGGCAGTGTTGCTTACCTGCTGTAATTTGTTCTGTTCCTTTTAACTGAAGTGCAGTTTCCTGGGTGATTTAATTTTTTTAACAGACAGTTATTTTGATATTAAGGAATATGTATCAATTATAAATATGGCATAAATATTTTGTCGTAGTTTAGAAAAAGGCATAGTTTCTCCTGAGTTGCAATAAATGCCGCTGGAGCATGAAAAATATATTCTGGTTCTATTTTTAATGTCTGTTCCGTGTGCCAGAAGACAGGTGAAAGATGCGGTATCTGAGTACAGCTGTAAAGTAACACCACAGTGCTAACATGATTAGTAACCCTGTTGTGCGAGTTTGTTGTATGAAATGGGCACTCATACAGAATTTCGAAAGCCAGAGAGGAGCACTGGCCCAAGACTGACAGTCTTGTCTGTGCTATTGTTTTGGATGATTGTCTGATTTTCACTGGATCCTGAGGGTTGATACTGCTGGATGGGAATTTCCAGTCAGTGTTACAGTGTCATATGTTACTAAGATAGCCTAGGACTAAAATTTTCAAAAATTGTTAAAGGTTGGTATTTGAAATCGAAAGGACAAAAGGTTAGAGGTGAGAACAGATCTCCTGAACAAGAAGTTTCTTTCTGGTAACAACTAAAGTAAATATTTTAAATAAATATGTGTTCCTTACCTACATTAAAATGCTTTCAGGCTCTGTGTACATGTTGCTGTGCTGGTTACATTCATTACTGGTTTCGCTCCAGCTAGCTGTGCCTCTGTTTCTTCCACACTGGATTATTCGGCTGGCTTTTTTTTTGGACTTCACATTTCACCACCTGCAGGATGGCTGTCCAAAACCAGCTTGTTCCTGTGCAATTTCAGGCCACTGGGAGTTCTCCCAGTGGTTTGAATGGAAGCCATATGAGGCACTTTTGTGATCTATACGTGAAAAACAAGTGTACCAGCTTCCTTACCTCCACTTTCAGAGTGTAATCCAGGCTAGGGCTTTGCTGAGTTCTAACCATTCTGGTAGTTTAAAAACTGCTGTATTTCAACTTTTTGCCTTGGGAGCTGAAAGAGTTGAGTTTGAGTGCTCTGAACTCGTTAGGTGTGTAGGGAAGAGGAGGTGATTTGCTAGGCAACATGAAAGGACTCTCTAGCGTGCACCCCAGTGCTGTGGTTAGAAACAGACTTTGATGCCTGTTTGTCCTCTACGTGGATATGCCTGCTTGGCCTTGGTCAGCTGGATCTGGCCTGTGGATTGCCAATTGGACCACTCTGCTTAACACAGCTGTGCCCAGATCTGTCTCCAGAGGTGGGACACTGCCAGTTTTAATGTATTTGTGTGTTAAGTGGAGCAAAGCGGTCATCCAAATTGTTGCAGTTAGTAACACTGCCATGTAGGGGAAAGGCTCATCTGAATAAATTAAAGTTTTTCAGTTTCCTAGCAACAGCAGAGCTCTGGATTTGCCTGGTCCTTTCAGGAAAGTTCTTTAACAGCTGACTTTCCTTAGCCAAGAATGCTGCTTCTGCTCAGCTAATAGATAGTTAAAATTCCTTCTTCAGCACTCAGAGTATTCACAGTCACAGAACAGAATGACTTCATGGGGAAGGATGTGAAACTGCTTTCCAGAGCAAGACTTGACCCACAGGAAGGAAGAAATGCAAAAGAAAAGTCTGACCTTCCCCTTCGTGTGCCCAGTTCTGATAATGGTGGCTGTTACAAAGGGCCCAGTAGTTAGGCTCTTTTTCCTTGCTTTCTGTTTTGCTAGGTGAGAGGAGCAGAATCAATATATTTTGGTGTGTGGTGCTACACCTTTCTCACCAATAGACCATTTTGTAGCATAAAACCTGTGGCAGATGAAAGTGAGATTAAAGCCACAACAGAGTAAAAGGCAAATGACAAGCTCAGCCTGAGAACACATATTAGACACATTGCCCTGTTTTTGATAAAACAGCACATGCCTGAAATTGTTACTCTACAACAGTTGCTTGTTTTCTTGAGCAAACAGACAAATGCTGGATGAGCATATTTCAAAATTTTTGCCGTTTGATGTCCAGGTTTTCAGAATTCCTCACACTTAAGAAATCCATTAAAGCTGTTAGGAGTAAGGTATATCTACATTTAGATTTTGCTTCATTTTATAATCAGAGTGAGTGTGGATGGACAATACACTGGAATCGGAATCTAATCTTCTCTGTTGTCTTCCCAAGATAATAATCCTTTAAAAAAAGGGAATTAAAAATTATTTGGCCAATGTTAAACTTGTCTTCTCTCTCCAACTTATGATTGCTGTCATTAATAAAACCCCCTAATTACACTGTCTTTTCTTCAGTGCTTACAATATATGAATAGAAACAAGTCTTTTCCCAAATTAATATGAGGATTCATACCTAATTCTTAAATTTCCTGTCCTCTGAGTTCTCAATTCATTTGGCCTGTGAGCTAAACACTCTTTCCAAAGGAAGTGCCCTCACTATATCAAAAAGTTTCAGACCTCCAATGTGCATGCTTGTGTTTCCTTTTCTGAAGTAGGAAGTTAGGCTGAAACTTGTAGTCAGACTCCAGCCACAACTGAATTCTTGTGTAAAACTTGAATGCAGCTTATCAGAACAGCCTTCCTTCTTAAAGTTGCTTTGTAAGCAATCTCTAAACTATTGCAGTTAGTTTTAATTTTAGTATTTATACAAAAGTGCAGCACTTAGGTTTAATCTGCAAGAAGTTAAGCTCATTCTGAAATATTTTAAATAGTTCTTTTAATGCTATGTAATGTGATTATAATACGTGCAAGTCTATATTGCAGGATAAATCATTACTGCCTAGTTGGTTTTTATTTTTGGGACCAATTCTGGTTCTATAGCAAACCAGTGAAGTTATCAAACTTTATGCTGTAATCTTGCAAACTTGAAGAGGTTGAATTGAAATACTCTAGGTTTCAACCAGAAATTCCTAAATTTTGAAAAAAGTCTCATGAGATTTTTATCTTCTAAGGCAACCTCTGGTTATATTTTTGTATTTTATGACATAATTGTGACTGGAACAAATAATCTTATTTTTTGTGAAGTGAGCAGATTCTTACAGACTAGCATATATAATTAGTGAGATTTTAATACAACTTGATGCATTGTGAAAGCCATAATAGCATCATGAATGTTGACAGTGGTTTTACAGTAAAATTGGCTTGTGTCTAGGGTCTAATGGAAGGCGCTGGTGGTTTGCTGGTGTAACAAACTGAGCTGCAAAATGACCTTAACAGTTCTGTTGGTAGTTACTACTATGCTTAATTGCCTTGAGCTATTCTCTTTCACAGCTTCTGGGAGTACAGGGTTAACCTATTAAAGTACAGGGTTAACTTATTAAAGTTGAGAGTGTTGTGCCTTTTGCTTTAGCTTTCGTGAAAGCTGAAATGGTGTCAAGGGTTAGTGCTGGGCTGGCCACTGGATGAGTGACAGATGCTCTCTGTTAACCCCTCTCCCTTCCCAAAGGGGAAGAGAAAGGGAATAAGGGAGAGAGACTTAGGAATAGAAAAGAAAACTAGAAGTGTTTAATAAAAATAGTAACAGTAAAATGAAGTATACAAGTATATTCAAAACCGATACTGAGCCCAGCCTCCCCCATGGTAATTACGTCACCATCACCACTGATGCTGTGGAGCAGGCACTGGGGAAGTCCCAGACTGGATTCAATGCCAGAACGGAACTGGATTCAGGAACACACAGATTGGGATTGAAGGCAGAGCAGACAGAGTCCTGCTTAGACACCGGCCATTGGAGAAGAGGCTTGACCCTTGTGATCCCTGAGCTTTATACTGAATATGACGTATATGGGATGGAATCCTTCATTGGTCAGTTTAGGGTCACCTGTCCTGGCTGCTCCTCCCCACAGGTGCGGCCTTTCTCTTTCTGCGCCCCCCGATGTGGTACACAAGAGTTAGCAGTGACCTTGGTCTGCACAGGAGCAAGTATAAGCAAGAACCTTGCTACACACCAACTCTTGGTTGTAACTCTAAACATTGCGTGTTATCGCTGCTAGAGTCAGACACTGTCTGCGAAAATATGTTATTAACTTCAGAAAGTGCAGTTACTTAGAAGATACTGAGCTGAAAAGTAAAATCACTGAGCAGAATTACTTCTGTTGTAGCTCAAAACCGTAATTGTTTCCCTATAGAAACTTTGGTATTCTTTCCTTTAAAAGACCATGCAGTCATGCAGAAAAAAATGGAATGTTCATTCTGAAGTTATGGGTTCTTGAAGATAGTAACAATGACTTTTTTTTCTTTAGGAGCATTGTTGTTCTGAAGAATAACTTTCACAGTTTCTTCCAGTGGATTTCAAGGATGACGCGTTTGTTTATTTACTAACTATGAAGGACGCTGATGCAAATAGCCATTAATCTGAAGCAATAGTAATCTGAAGTTTCATTGTTTACCAGGATACTAGTAAATAACAAGAGGCAGAGTTCTGCATTTTCCTCCAGTAAGGTTTCTATTATGTTAAGGGTTGTTTTTAGCTTTTTTGTGTGTTTTGTTTGTTTGCTTGTTTGGGATTTTTGTTTTTGTTTTGGTTAAATTTATTATGTATAGATAGATTGAGAATGCTGAAAAATAATGAACCCATTATAATGGAATATGGTTCTTGCTCTCCACACGGATAAGGCTGGATGGAGGATGGTCTTACATTAGAAGCTGAAAACAGTACAGACTTTTTCTGACTTTTTCTTCTATTAGGCCTCCTAGATTCCATTTAACTTGCAGCATATTTCAGGCTATTTCTTCATTTTCTCTTGTTTACTACTTTTAACTTACAAATCCCAACACCTGATGCTAGCAATGCCACTAATCATGCAACAGTTACAAGGAGACTGGTGATTTGCTTAGATCGTTAAATTATATGGTGCCTTCAGGTGCATTCCAGGTAGAGAAATATTTATTAGTTTCATAGTCTCCTGTTTTACCACAAGTAATGATCTCTAATCTTCATCTCAGTTGTTGTAGTTATTTATCTCTTCCCCAGTCTGGTCTCTTAAGACACGCTAGTGTTAAAAAATGTAAACCGTAGTATAAGGAATTATTTATGTGCCATCTGCTGCAACAATGCAGAGAGCTAATCACGGCTGTGCTAGTAAGACTGATGAAATAGCTTAACTCTCTAAAAAATGTACACAGCATAATTATTTTACAATGGAAACAAAAGCTTAGACAAATGAACCACAATAAGAAACTTAATAAAGTGAGATCAGTTTGGGGGTTTATGACAAAAGAGAACTGTTGTTCTCTTAGTTTCATGTGCAACTACAAGCGGACAAAAAGAGTCAAAAAGATCTCTTATCCTTAAGAAGAAGTGAGGAAGGAGACATTTTTATTGGTACGTTGTTTTGAGTGAGTCATTGCTGCAGAAGCAATGAGTTTAAATGGTCTGTTCCAGAATAATCCAAAACTGACCTGGTGCAATGTTAAGTGCATCCCCATCGGACCCCCCCACCCTCTGGTGGATGCATTGTAAAGATCTTTGTACTTCATTTGGAAGCCTTCTGTCTTTACAGAGGGGCTGCACCTTCCCCAGCTCTCTGTCCTTTTGAACATAGGAAAACGCATGTCTTGGTCTTGTAGACCTATGTAAAATGCTTCATTATTGCATCAAATTCCTCATTTATTAAAAGATTTGATCAAAGTTGGCATTAGCTCTTGTTTCACACTTGTCTGTAATGGAGGAAGTTGAACCTAATTTTGGAAGGGAAGACCCAGAAGTATATTTGGCTGAACAGGCTCTTCTGATAAGGAGGATGGGAGTTGTGGATGAAGTATGATTGATTTTTGTTTCTATTCATAAATCAAGCTTTGCAAAGCAGATACTAGTGTTGTAGTATTTCTTTTTATGTATCTCAGGAAGTTTAAGGGAATTCTTTTCTCTTTCTTATTAGCCATACTAAATATGTGGTTGAAGTACAGGGTTCCATGTTGAAGTGCTGAGGCCTGAGTTGTGGGCTCTGACCTGGAGTTGACCTGTGAATCAGTCACAACCTTGCAGAATGTTTTGTTTTTCTTATTGGCTTCATGTTTCAGAGGCAGAACCTGGCCCACCTGTGGCTCTGCCCTCACCCGGGTGGTTGTGGTGGTGGGCGAGGCCAGTTATATTAACCAGGAGCTGATCAGTCAGAGGAGCTTTCTGTTGGATGTGATTTCTGCGGGGGCTGGTTGCATCTTGCTGAGTTCTCTGGGTGGTGTCCTTCCATGTGAAGGGCCACTGAGGGAGCCATCTCTGTCTGTTGTGTCCAGCAGGTGATGCTGGCACCACAGTGGGCAGTGGAGATGCTGGGGCCACAGGAATCTGTGGCAGGACTCTCTGAAAGAAGACTTCTGAGGGGATATTGCTGAGTTGAGCGTTGGCCTGTTGCTGATCACTTGCTGTGTGCAACTGATGGCAGCATAAAATGATGATGGCTGAACCAGCACAACACGTCTGTGTTTAAAGAACTGTAGGTGAAAATCATCTCCACCCAAATTTGCATTCATTTCCTGAGCCCATTGGTCTCAAGCTACATTTCATTAGCATATTAGTAAAGCTGCTTTGTGAGCAGATCTCTTTCCTCCCTGCTCCAAGCCTGCCGCTCTTCCTGCTGAAGGGGAGCTTAGACAACTCGGTGGGAATGCAGCTTCTCATCAGTTCTCTGGTCCACAGCCATGAGCGCTTCTGATGCTCTGCTTCTGTCCACTGTCATTTGCTTCTGTGATTCCCATGGTCAGACTGGATCCATTAAATTGTCTTCCTGGGGCTTTTTTTCACTTGCATGAATATTTTGTGATACTGTCTTCATCTCTGCTGGTCTTCAACTTGTTTTATTTTTATTTGATTTTACCTTATTCACAATTGTGTTCATGAGGGGTGAATAAACAAGAAAAACTCATTCTCATGAATCTTATCACTGGAAATGAATATCTAAGTGATGAGTAATTATCTTTTTAATGCAGATGCTTACTTCCACTCTTATGTCCATTTAATGTGTTTCTGATACTTACCTACATTGTTACCTTGCAGCAGTCAATAGAAGACAAATTTCAGCTGTGGACTACCACATGTGGCAATGAGCTGTGTGTAGCCTTGTATAAACTCTATTATGGATGATTGCTCACATTGTATTGTAAAGTGCAATATCTGTGTGTTACATGAACACATTGTCTAAATTATCTTACCAGCATGGTGATTTTGATTTCACAGCACTCTGGTTCCACAAAACCACTTTATACAAGCACTTAAAAACAGTCTAAGCTCTTAGACTTTTTTTTCCTAGACAGTATTTGATTCTAGGTCTGCTTGTTTGTCATAACTTTTGTTTTATAGATCATTTGTATTTTCCAAAATGATTTTGTAATATTGGGGTAATCTAGATTTGGATGTGTTTACAGACATGAGGTTTATTGCTTCAAGCTTGCTCAGTTTGTCTGACCCTACTGTGCAGTAGACCAGGAATTTTGTCCCTGCTGTAGAGAGCTGGCTAAACAAACTAGAAAGATCATCAGTAGATGCTGTGGGATTTGAGGTTCCACAGGAATAAGGGGATTTTCTTATATTGCTATGATTTTATGTTGGGGTTTTGGTTTTGCGGGAGGGAAGGGCATGTGTCTGAATTTTTGTGGTGTTTGTTTTGTAGGGTTTGGGAGGTTTTGGGAAGTTTTTTAGCTCTTGAATGGTGATGTTTTGGTCTAAGGCAGATCATTGTCTTTGGATTCAAAACGTCCCTTGAGCCCAGTGTGGTGTGTCAGCATAGCCTGCTGGAGTTGTACAAGTTTTTGTATTCATTGCAGGCATTTCCAAGAACTTGCATACTAAGTGTAGGATATTGATTCTTGTGATGTGTAACCTTGGTGAAACCCAGGTAAACTGGCTGCTGTGTTTGGATCTTATACAGCAGACTTGCTCTTAGATTTCTTGTTTACAAGTCGCTAATCCTTCTCTGTCATTCCCTGTAGGTACAGACACTGTCTGTTACACCTTCAGAGATAGAAGATTTGCTTCCCAGCTGTACTGAGTTTCTGGAATCTGTTTTGAACCTCAGACTCCCCTGAGGTTTCAATGCCAAGGCTCCAGTCTTATGAATACTTTGGATTTATTTTCATCCATCTGTTCCATAGCAGTGAAAGCAGAAAAACACATAGATAGAGACCTTTAAAAAGCTTTAAAGCAAAATGTTCTTAAGTAGCATAGAGGATATAAGGATCAAGGAAAAAACTCAGTGTGAGGTGTCCTCTTCTCTGTTTACCTTTTCTCTCTGTACTGGTCTTTAGGCTTATATGGGAACCAAATGGTGAACTCAGAATCTTTTGCCTGTGTCTCAGCTGTTCTGGAAAATATGGGTTATTTCTCTTTAGCTCTCTGTGTAGGTCATTTCCACTGACATAATTTTTGTACTTCCATTTCTGACTGGAGTACTCAAGAGCTACTCAAGAGCAGTCGAAGTCATGCTCTGGTTACTTGTGGTTGAATCCCCTCATTCCTGCACCCCCCCATCTTGATCATTGTGCCTGTAGCTTTTACGAGTCAACTTTCACAGTCATTTTTTCTACTGTTTAGGAATTTCCTGTTCTGCAAACCTCAGCCTCTTAAGATAAACTTGATCCTGCAGTTTTATCTAATTCTCTTCTACATTATTGCTCTTAGCGTTCCACATGAAGGTTTGGAGCCTTCCATCCTATTGGGTGTTCAGGCTGTCAGGCCTAGTTCAGAGAGCAAATGCAGAACTGTTTCTTCACCTGAAATATTCCTGATGCAGTGATTTCAAGACGTCCAGCAGAATTCAAAAACTGCCTCCCAGTTACTGTAACACTGTGATAGTTTCCTGAGTAGATTCTTATCTTTTGTATGAATAGTAAAGTTTACTTGTACCATGAGAAAATTACACATGAATATATTGATTTTGTCTGTCAAAATGTATGTGTGATTTCAGGATTTATTTTAAATCTTGTATAAGAGTGAAACCGTTTATAAGACGATCTATTTTTTTTTTAGCACTTCCCCCCTCCCTCTCTCATTTCAGATGTTGCAGTTGTGGACATGAGTGACATTTCCAAGCAGCCATCACTGTTCTACCACCTTGGTGTCCGTGAAAGCTTTGACATGGCTAATAATGTTATACTCTATCATGACACTGATGCTGACACTGCCCAGTCTCTCAAAGTAAGGTTCTCACTTCAAAATCTGCTTAATTTCAGAATTATCTTTTAAGTGCCTGATCCTGCAAATGTTTGTGCTTTTCTGAAACTTCCATTGAATGTGATTTCCTGATAGCTATGTAACAAAATCATGCTAAGAATAACAGCTCCTAGCAAAACCAGTAATGATTAGAATAGTATAAAAGCTTGTTTATAAGAAAAGATCCATACTATGATGTGGATTTGCTTCAGATAGTTAGCCTTGGAAGTGAGAGTGCAGGCCTGATTTCTTCCTTCCTTTCCTTCTTTCAACTAGAGTATATATAAAAAACGTTAGGGCCTGTATAATAACGACACTTGAACAAGGGTTGTATTTTAACCTACTCCTAATATTGAAACACTTCTGTCAGATGAGGTTTGTATCTCTTAGGTGCTGAGTAGCTAAGACTACAGGAATCTCCTTTTTATTGCTGTTTGAAGATAAAAAAGAGAAATTCTGAAATCCTCCCAAGAGTTACCTCGTCACTTTTACCAATGTTCTTTCCAAAACATATAAAAGAATATGTAACCCGTATTTCAAGAGGATCATATTTACAGAACTAAATCTCTTAGATGATTGATATTGTATCTGATGTTGAGGAAAAGCATGGATGAGCACGATCACTTCAGTGCAGTGGTTGTTGAAGTGGATTTCAGGCTGTCAGATGTGAAGTTGCTCAAGCAGAATCATCGTAGGTTGTCAGAGCACATACAATTAAATTCTATCAATAACTTGCTTAGAAACAAGTCTATATCTGATATTTGTAGTGTGACTTACATGGAGATCTCTTTAGTTTCACCAAGCAGTGTTCACTGGACACGTAAGCCATCACTAGAAGGAGGAGGAGGTTACTTACCAGTAACTGGAAATCTGTGAGGTTTGGTTTACATGCTCATTAGTTTATAATCTGCCTCATAGTTTCAATATCTCTCTTCAGACTTTGAGGTGAGAAGAATTAGAGTGTAGGAGGTGTGTGTTGGTCTGTGCCCATCCAGGTAGGAAAGGGCCCTAGGTATCTTAAAGATAGTCTTTCAGAGGAAAAAAAACTCTAACTTTGAATGATTTTGCCTCACCAATGCCCAGAGTGTGACTGGGTATGTGGAGTGCTCAGCTTATGAAATTCCAATTACCAGAAAGTTCAACTTTCTTCACCTTCTGAGCACTTCTTTAAATAGATTTCTTCTTTGAATTGTTATTTTTTTCCTAATCTAAACTACTAAGCCTTTTATTGATGTTATTTTGTCCCTTTACTTAGAATTTTCTGTAGTGGGAAATATGGATTATGCTGTGAAGAGCACATCTGTATGTGTGTGTGTGTATATGTATACCAGTTATTTTTATCAGAAATAATTCCCAGTAAAAATGAATAAACATTTTAATTATTTTTTTCCCCCCCCCCTAGGATATGGTATCTCAGAAAAACACAGTAAGTATTAAATCTACATTCTTTTTAAGACACAAAATGAAGATACTACAGTTGAAACAACTCTAATAACAAAGCTGCCAAGCATATATATGCTCCGTATGATTGATGGAAGTCTGTTTTACCTATATACAATTCAAACTAGTAGAAATCTTGTTGAATTCCTTTCCAAAGTAAAGCTAGATTAAAATATTACTTTTCTTTAGAAGTTACTTTTTAAGTTCTAGAAAAGTGCCAGTAGATATGTATTATATATGTGGGTTGATAGATCAAAATGTAAATTCAGAAATTCAAAGTCTCTTTCTCCTACCACTTTAAGCACCTTGTGTATATGCATGTGTGATGCTTTAATAGGGCTTACTCTTGTATCTCAAACAGCTTTGGCTGCTATATACCCATCCTCTTCCTCATGAATTGACAGTTTTTACCTAGGAATGCAAAAGCTTATTTCCCAAAGAAAAAATATACTTACCCTTAATGCAAGTATAACCAGACAAGTTAAGTAAGCCTGAACCAAGATAAAATTTAATGGCTATTTTAGGCTTATTGAAATATGCCATGATATCTTAGAGGGTTAGGTATTCTGTCAAACTTCACATCATGTCAGTGGTTATTTTCATTAGACACTTTACACTATTTTGAGTTCTTCTGAGGACTAATAAATTTGCAAAAATCATAAACTTCCATTTATTCCTCTCTGTTTCCCCACATTCAGCATATACTTTTGTTTTCTTCAGAAGAAGATAGAGCAGGACTAAAATAATAAAGTGTTCTTAGAGTTTGCTGATAATTTTAAGTAGAACTGGAAGAGCTAATGCATTAGTCATAGTGGTTTATTTTGAGCTGCTGTTTATACTTGGCCACAGCATTGCATTGTAGGCTAAAGATAGATCAGGATGAGCATGTGAGTAAATCCAGGTCATTTTCCTGTCTGTCTTGGTGATCTTTGAACTAGTTTCACCTCTGGTGTGTGAACTGCATTTACCAGTCTGTAGCTTCGTGGAGGGTGGGGGGGCTTCAGAGTGAGGCAGGTTTGCTTGCAAATGCAACTGTCCATCAACTGGTGGATGATCAGAAAGTCACAAGCATGTGGTTTCCCCTGCAGAGCAAGAGGGAGAGTTGTGACTGAACCATTTGGTAGTAATTCCAGAAATGGAGTAAAGGCGGAGAGAATGGTGGCAAATTCAGCCTAGTGTGATCAGATTAGCAGCCTGCAGTCTTTCCTTTTGGCAGATTCTTTCTCCCACAGAGGGAGGTATTTACCTCCGCCTGGAAGGGAAGATGGATCTGGTAACATAGTTTCTACAGCAGGGCCTGGTGTTAGACCTGTAAACACCAGGTGGCTAGCAAAAGAGGCAGAGAGACCTGCTGAAACTGGGAAGGAGAGCTTGCCTAATCCCGTTTCTTCAAGTGCTTAAACTAAGAAAGGAACTGTGAGTAAAATACAGTGAGAAAAAAGTAAATTAAATACCAAAAATAGATTCTTGACCCTTTTGTGTTGTTTGAAATTGTTCATATTCTCTTTTAGTAGATGAATGTCCTCCCATATTGCATTCTTATTTTTTTTTTTTAATAAAAAATTACAACAAACTAATCAGCAAGCTAAACAGTTAATAGGTTAAAACTCTGGGTTTTTTCTGAGTTGGAGCTGACTTCAAGTAACAATTGCTTTCCCTTCCTTGCAAATCCAGTGAGTTGTCATGAGAGGTGTGCAGTTTGCTGCTGCCCCAGTGTGGGGCCACTGCGTCATTGCATATCTTGCACCTGTATGGACAACGTCGTCTTGAAGTTAATTGCTAATGAGGGTTGCTGTGATAGTTAAGTAGGTACAGAATTGGTGTGAATTTACTGAGTCCAGTCAAGTATTTAGTTACATAACCATTTCACTTTCAATGCTGAATATTAGACAAAATACTTAATACCTCTGTACTAGGGTTTTACATTTTCCTTTCACTTTTCTTGATTGAAAAGTGTGAGTAGTCCTCTGCCATAGCTGTGAAGTAGCAGAAAGAGTTTAAATTTACTCTTCTTTAGGGTCTGGAGATGTGCTGTCAAGGGGATGGATACTTGATCTAGTTACTAAGCCTACTTCCAACCCTAAGGTAGCCACAGGAATACCATTGCTGGTTTTATGAAGAGAAAGCCTGTCCTTGTCTTATAAGCTCCCTGTCCATGCAGCCACACTGTGCATAAGGGAAGGGAGACAACTGAGATTGCTATTAGTTACAGAACACAGTTTTTCCAGCGGCACACATGAAATTTTTTATGCTGGCTGCTGTAGCTCAGAGCATTCCCTGTGGTTTCCCTGCCCTCATCTTTGGTATTTATCATGCAAAACTCAAGTCACATACAAAGGTGCAACAAAATAATAGCATAGAACAGATGTGGAGCCATGTTAAAGATGCAGAGAAGACAAATGTCTAGTGTGTTGACTGGGGTGATTTTCTTTTGTATATTATGAGTGAACCTTGAAGAAAATCAATGCTTTCCCCGTAAAGAAAACATTATTCTAATTCAGCATCAAAGAGGAGGGAAAAACGAGTGAACTGGACATAAAGCTGAAAACAGTGCACACAAAAAAGGTCAGCAATTCATTTGAGATTTGGCCTGAGTACAGCTGATCTAACAGTGAAAATTATACAGCAGCATGCTGCGGTGTGTGAATCTGAGGCAGTTAATAGCTTACTGGCTGAAAAAACAGTGTACGAGTAGGATAATTTCCTTCCTTCCCTCCACCATCCAGGAACGAAGTTTTCAGGGATAAGATGGGGAATGTCATTCAGTTTTACCTGACTCCCCTAAACAAGGAATTATAGCTCTGTATTGATAGTTTGTTGCATATTTAGATACAAAAGGAAAGAATTATTGGCTATGAGAGTTTAGTTCCCAAGAAAGAATTGCCCTGGCATGAAATTCAAGGTCAAGATTGTGTGTCCCATCAATTAAGTTTTCTTCTGTAGAACTCCTCTGAGCTATGAGGCCTATTTTCTGCTAATTTTACTGAGGGTATATGCAGTTTCCTGGTTTCTGTCAAAATTATAATCATTAAAATAAATTGCCAATATGCAGTTTTGCAGAACAGATTGTTTCCTATGTCATTATGGAAGAATCAAGATTTGAAAGCACAGTGGGTGCTACTGGACTGTAGGGTACAGGAAAATAAATTTATCTATGGAAAATGGCATTGTGCTTTGGAGTTTTTTTAGATGTCAGATAAACATTTGTTTACTGGAGAAATGACATTTCAAGTAATTCAAAAGAAAAAAATACTTAAAAAAAAAAAATCTTACTCCAAACCAATGTGGTAAACAAAATCCATGGGAAGTTTGTTCTATTTTGAAGCAACATTTTGTTGCTATCCCTGAATTATTATTTTTTTCTTTTACAATAGGGAAATTTCCTCTCTCTCTCTCCAGAATTTTAAGGAATGCTGCATTAAAGAACTCCAAGACTGAGTTAAGTAAAGAGTGCCCACAGGCTTTTTAAAAACTGCTGAAATCAGGAAGCAAAATGCACAGTCCTTCTGGCAGTAGTTTTGGCATCAGTTGCACACAGTTGGAGAAACATACTTTGATCCGTTCTTTTTGTTTGAATGTGGCATTGAAAATACAAACTAGAACTTCCCACTGGAAAAATTCTCATGCTAAGTACAGAATATAAGGAGAAAGTCTTAATGGTTAATTTTTCTTTAGCTGATGGTATACTTGAACAAATTTGAATAACCCTGTTAATTGCTTTTGGGGAAGATATTTAAAGGAAAGTAAACTGGCTATTAGACCAAAAGCTATAATATGGTATGCTTAGACCTGTGGGCCTGTTGAAGTATTTTTTGAGATTTAAATGTTTGGGGTTTTTTTTCATTAAATCCTATAGCAGCTCTTACAGGAAGCAGAAGAAAATGTCTAGCTCATGGAGGAGTCATTAGCAAAAATTCTTCTTGATCTAAAGGGAATGGGATTGCAATTTATCCTTGCCACAAGGAATTTTTATGTTGAAAAATCACTTTGTATTGTAATTGGCAGAAAGTCTATTCAGACTGTATAAATTAGGTTGTATCTACTCTTTGAAGGCAATGAACATTTAAGAAAACTAAATAGATTTTGGCATTTGGACTCACATTCTCTGATTTACTAGCCCCAATGGACTGAAATGAGAGCCAAGAATCTAAAGTATGATGACATTATTTGAATGAATAATCTGAAGAACATATATTGCAGAGTAGCTTTCTATTTATTTATTTTCTGGTTATTTTTACAATATATAAAAGTTTGTGTGATATGGTCACTTAATACATTTCTAAAAGAGCCTGAGGCAGCAGAAGTATTAAAAGAGTTTGCAAAAGGGCACAGAACAAAAGAGGAGTAGAAACACCTTAAATACAGACAATAATTTTTCCTTTTGGGGGAAGAATAGTACAAAGGCAATGCGTAATGCAGTAAATACTACTTTCAATGTTTCTATTAATGAAATAAGCCACTGCTAGGATTGATATAATGAAAACTAAGGCTTTTAACACTTATTTATGAAAGTTCATGTTTATGGAAATGTTCCTATCTCAAGGGATGTGTATTTGTAGTGGTTGGATTATAGGCATATTCCGCTCCTCAGGTAATCAATTTGATAGGTTCCTAAGAGTAAGACTTGAAAGCATTTTAATGATGACACAAGGAGATGTATAGATAAATAAATCATGTAGATAGAGAAACCTTACATTCTGCGTGGCAAAGTACTGCACTGTTTTCTTGGCCTTGTGAATATGGACTTGCTATAAATATCTCTATTAGTTTTCTATTGTTTCTTTCTTTAATGATTTCTGTGTTCATGTGTCATGTCTGTCTTTTTGATTCTTATCCTGTTTTGTGGTGATGTTTTCCTCTTTGTTGTTTTATTTCAATTTGGAGTAGGTTGCCAACCACAAAGCTTTTCTTCGGGTTGAAGTACCTCCTGAATACCAAAGTGGTAGTCTTATAGGCAAAGTATGTATCATTTTAAATCTGCTTTCTGTTGAATAGATAAACCATTTTACTACTGCGTTGCTAGGCATTTAAAAATGTATGAGGTTACTTGAAGAATAGTGCTTGGCAGGATATTTCCTTCAAAGTGATTGTAATCTTGGAGTAATCGTTCGTTGCAAGCTAGATTCCAAGCATTTAGAATGTTTGGCTTGTGATAACCTCTGTTTGTAGTCTTTACATAAAATATTGCATATATTCAACTTCAAAGGAGGAAGTATTTATTAAACCTGTATCACAAGATGGATAGGAATGTGATGTCACAAAAAACTTAATTCTTTAGACAACAGTGGAGGGTATGAAAACCTTAATTCTTAAGACAACAGTGGATTAAACTCCCTGAACACTCAAAAGTTTGTGACTTCTTTGGGTGAATGTAGTTCATTCTCTGTTGGTTAGTTTTCCTTCTAACTGCTCTGTAAGGAAGGGTAAGCACTCCTAATATTCTTGATGCCTGAGTAAGTGGCAGAATGAATTGCATGGCTCAAGTGAAATAATTGTGCTATTAGCTGTGCAGGTGTAATTCCCTCTCTAAAATTGCAGAGATTTTACTCAGCGTTATTTATTTGAAAAAGAAAACAACAAACAACTCTTTTAGTGTAGTGTCTCTGTCACAAAGTGATAGTTGTGCTGGAAAAAACAGTAGTGGTACAATAAAAAATACTGTTTATGTTATCAAGGTGAAAAGTTTACCTTTAACAGCATTAGCTAAATGTTTAGAGGAGTATTTTAAGAAAAAAAGTGCTCTACATTTGTCCTCTATTGCCTAGAGCCTAAAAATGGCCTATGTGGGCCTGGCTCGGTCGGCCCTTCAGCAAAGACATGGCTCTGTGCTTAATCCCTTGAACCATTTTCCCTTCTCAACTTACTTGCCGTTGTTTCCTGGTTTTCATATGTTCTTAAACTTTTGGCTCTTTTGGTGGTAGGTTTTAAAGTGTTGTGATTGAAACTAAAAGTTTCATTGCTAGCATACTGGGCATACATTATTTGCTGGAAGATAAGCTATTGGGAGCTCTTTATTTTTCAGTCTGCTTTGTTTTTTGTAATTTTTAACTTTAAAATTTCTCAAAATCAGACAATAAAA
The DNA here is from genome assembly GCA_013400335.1 of Eurystomus gularis. Taxonomy (NCBI): domain Eukaryota; kingdom Metazoa; phylum Chordata; class Aves; order Coraciiformes; family Coraciidae; genus Eurystomus; species Eurystomus gularis. Next base: position 52,810 of record VZZY01013828.1, read on the forward strand.
ATAGCTTAACTACTAATGCTGAAGTAAGCAAACTTAGCATACAGTCTTTATAAGCTATGGTTATAATTTTACTAACATTTAATAATAATAAATAATATAATTTAATAATAATA